>JABJVR010041006.1:39238-66630 GCA_025773905.1 Chitala chitala
AGCAATAGCACTCACACACATAGGGCTCTCACTCAGCATTAACACTCTCACACACAGGACTCACACAGCAATAGCACTCTCACTTTGTGTGAGCACTCACACACACAGGGCTCTCACTCAGCATTAACACACACACACACACACACACACACACACACACACACACACACACAGGACTCACACAGCAATAGCACTCTCACTTTGTGTGAGCACTCACACACATAGGGCTCTCAGTCAGCATTAACACACACACACACAAATGACTCACACAGCAATAGCACTCTCACTTTGTGTGAGCACTCACACACATAGGGCTGTCACTCAGCATTAACACACACACACACAAAGGACTCACACAGCAATAGCACTCTCACTTTGTGTGAGCACTCACACACACAGGGCTCTCACTCAGCATTAACACACACACACACACACACACAGGACTCACACAGCATTAGCACTCTTACTCTGTGTGAACACTTACACATGCAGAGCTGTCACACAGCATTAGCACTCTCACACAGAGGACTCACACAGCGTTAACACTCTCACTCAGGGTTAGCACACTTTATAAACCTGAAATGGGCATACATGTCATTCCACACATGCATGTACACAAATGCACAGGACCTGATTTAAGTTTTTCCTCACATTTTCTCACCAAATTACAACCTGTTTTTACCAAGTAAACATAAAAATACATAATAGATCCCTGTGCATTTCTCTTTTCTTTTGCCATTCACATTTCATGTTGCAGTTACACTGCATACCACATTAAAAGTTGAGCAGTACACTTTCCACTTGTAAATAGCTTGATAAACGTGTCCCATGAAGGTGAGTGAATAGACACGTGGAGCCTTCCTGCAGGCTGAAGGCAGTGCTGCGCTCTGCTCTGAACATGGCGCTCTTTGTTCAGTGACTCATCACCAGCTTTCCACTCCATTCCAACAAAAAGAACACGGCAGCACCAAACAATGAGCAAAGCCAAACAATGCGCAGCAGCACTTCCTGTCCTCTTCCACGGCCGCTGAACACACGTGGTGGAGGCATGATGCAGAACAAAACAACCACACAGGCAGCAGAGGAGCACCTGACACAGCTGCTAAAAACCACTTACAGACGTGACGTGCAAGCAGCGCGCTGTTCCAGTGCAACCTCTACGCTGTCCCGTAGTCCTGGTAAGCCTTGCATGTTTCTTCCACAATAATGCCAAACAGTTGGGGGATAGATATTCCTTACTGGCCACAAACCTCTGGTTTCATTTTCCGTTTTCCTTGATGCCAATGAAAAATTAGATGCCTGTTTTCAGAAGGAACAGTAGGCCCGATTTGAGTCAAACTTTCAAGGCATCCCTGCCTGTACCAGCGCACGGTTTCACAGAGCAAACAAGTGTCCCTGTCCCTGCCTAACACCAGTCCAGTTGTTAGCAGAAGGACAGCCCTCACCTGCCACTAGCAGAGCTTTGTATCAGAGCAGAAGGTTAGAGGGTGCAGGTGAGGTCCTTACACACCTCCCCACTGGTAAACTGACACGCCTGGCTTCTGTGCACACACCACAGGTCTATCAGCATCCACCATGCTGCTGCCCTACTCCCTTTGGAAATTACCCTTTGCCCCCTGGGGCTTCCTCCTGCTGCTCCTCTTCCTCCTGTACCTCCTTCTCCTGCTGCTGCTCACAGGAGGTGCATGCCTGCTGGCTCTGCGTTCTCTCAGGAATCTCAGTGCCTGTGTGCCCTTGCCATGTCTCCACAAAAATGCCCCGTGATCGCAGCTGTGCTTGTTACGGGGGGGGGGGGGGTTGCATGCACCTACAAATGCCCCTTCCTGCACTGCTTCAGTTCAGTTTTACAGGCAGCAGATGGCAATGTAGTGTTGAAAGGTACCAGAACAGCTGGCTGGAGGTTGAAATAAATAAATAAATATTCAATTTAAAAGGGGAAAAAAGCCAGAAGACCGTAGAGGAGAGGAAACAAAAATTACTGTGGTAATTATAGAACTAAATAAACCTCTGGAGGAGATGAAGGTTACCCAGCTGCCAAACCTGCTCTGGGTATGAGAGTCTTATCCAAGTCAGAGCTGAGTGTGTGTGAGTGTTTTTAAAAACAGTGTACAGTGCATCGATGGGAAATTCTACAGCCCTCTGTCTCTGGAGCCACTGCTACTACAATATAAAATGCAATACACACGAAAGTAGACAAAGCAAGTGTGTACAATGATTCCACATATTGTCATACATTGCCTACACATTTGCAACACCATTATTGTAAAACCATCAGCTATCAGAACCACACAAAGTATTTCCCCTTAACATATTCCCCCTGTTCTCATTAAATTCTTTTGTAGCTGGTATGTATCATACAGTTAAGACTGCAGTCGCTGCAACTAAAACATAAAAGACTCAATGTATGTGTCAATGTTGTTCAAAGTTCAATGAAAATTATGTGAAACCAATAAAACTGTTTCAAAGTTAAGAGAAACAGAAACAGTGGAAATAATGTCAAACTCATCCAACATTGTACAGTGCAGCCAGAGTCGCTACAGCACAACTATGCTACATTCCCCTTCCATTGATAACGTCTGTCACAGCCAGTTACTGACATTTCCGTCATTCTTAGCTTAGTTTTTTAATACTTAAATTTAGATTTTGTGTCATAATTTAGCAAACCAGGAGCACCCTTAATGACTAACAATGTTCGGAGCTACAACAACTGTGAAGGTTTGGCTGAACACTTAACTCTTTATTGTCTAACAGAATACTATGCCAGTTCTTTTATTATTCTGACATACCTTCGCAATGTCCGTCCAATCGCAACAGTAGCCATACTCTTGTGTCATACCGTATTACTACTAGTATACGTTGGCCGTGCTGTATTCTAATGTATATACCACAATCATCTCACAGCACTTAAGATGGTGTGTGATCCTCATAAATGCAAAATAACTGCCTCATAAGGTGAATAAGGAATATTAAGTGAAATTGCTCATAAGGCTGTGCTTCTGTGACTTGAATGACAGCACCTCAGAATACAGTATTAAACAATACCAGGTATTTATTTGTATGTACTTTCATGTTGAGGATATGCAAAATTTACATTACTATAGCTGAAAATAACCTACACAAGTGACATCTGAGACACTGTAAGCATTTCTGAGGCAACTGGAATATATTTATTCATAAGAACAAACCCATTTCCTCATTATCTCATTTAACATCAAATTTTTCTAGAGATTAAAGAAAACCCAGTTCAGTCCTTAGGCTCATATTACCTCTGCAAACAGCCTGACCAATACACACTAGAGAACACCAGATGGGGTCATAGGCAGATACTTTTGGCTGAGGCCAAAAGACAACATTCAAACATACATGATACAGTGGCTTTAAGCTTCAAAAAAAAAAAAAAAAAAGTTTAAATACAACATCCTTTCAAATGGTCAAAAGTGCAACATTACACAAATCATCAGCCAATGCTAGCTTTCCCTATATACGCAAAGTAGTTGTTTGAAAGTGAAGCAATTCACGGTTATAATTGCTTCCAAAATATTTCTTTACATGAGTGATATTTTTAAGAGGTGCTGGGTAAATTCAATTCAATTTATTTTTATATAGCGCCTTTTACAACATTGTGCCTCAAAGTGCTTTACACACTTTAAATGCACTAAAAACCACCCAGACTTATAAAAGGAACTGTTTCCAAGTCACCTGACAATGGATTTATTTTTGGGCACTAAAAACACAGGAGATAGTGGAGTGGGCACAGGATTTAATGATGCTGTCTGGTGTGGCTGGAGAGCCAGATGCCACAGAGGCTGTCAGAATGAGCCAGGCACACACTCGGGCATGGTCAGATTAGGGAAAGGCCATACTGAATACATAAAAAAAACAGTTTAGCTGAGTGTTTTTGTGGGAGTTAATGTCTCAGATCCCTCATCACTTTAATCCTGCACCACTAGCAAAGCAAACAAGCCCTGGATTTAGCCCTTAAACACCCTGAGAGGAGCTGTCAGTGTCGACCTCCTCACACTTAGCAGGGGTCCTTTGTAGAAGTTTGTTTACGGAAAGATAAACATCCATCTTTATTCACCCTGCCCGATGGGAGACAAAACAATATCTGGAGGGAAAAAAAACCTATCGTAATGACTTCAAAACCACCAGCAGAGCTGTGACCAAACTATCTCCTATACATCTTCAACTGCAGCAGTAGCTCTGTGTCCACAGCTTCTGGCCTGTCCCCATTTTCAGCCTGTGGCTCGGATCCTACCCTGGAGTCTCCTGGCAAATCTTCCTCCCTCCAAAAGATATTTCAGCACAAGGATCAACAAAAGGCCATCCTGGGGATTTACCACCACTGTGGCCCTGAGTCTCCAGGTGGGAGGGGAGAATCAAAGCTCTACCGCTGAAGGATGAAAGTGTAGAGGAAATGTGGGCTCGCCTTTGTTTTCAGTGTTGGGGATCCCAGTGATGTCTCTCATCCACATCCGAGTACCTGATTCTACACGCAAACCACAGAAGTGTGTTTAACCCCTGCACTGCTGGTGCCATGGCTCCCAGCTGGTCCTCCAGGCTTGAGGAAATCATAGGAACAATATGACCCCTCTTCACCCCACTACTAAGCATAAAGGGAGGTCACAAAAAATACTATATGCCTTTTAAAGGCTTACAGACAAAGCACTGTTATATCTAACAAGCCTGTTCTTGTACATTTTTAAGTTATACAGCAATAAAACACTGCAGAAGAATCGATAATGATTTTGCTGACTTCCAGTGGCTTTCCATTGGAGGTACACATTGGACCAGAAGCAGAAGGTGGTGTGGTCCTACAGCACAAGTAGACACGCTTGCTAAATCTCAGGGACCAGGGTTTCACAAACCATGCTGCACTGATGGGTAACAGGATATGTGCCATAACATAAATAAACATCTGCCCGCAACAGCTGTGACAGCCTCCCACAGAAAGGTAGATTAACCTCTAGAGTCACATCTTTACTGCAAGGTCTCAGAACTGTCATCTGCTCACAGGCTGGGGATATTGCAAATGGAACCCAGCTGTTACGGATCGGAACCTGGGCACATTGCACAAATGTACCATAGAAAAATCCAGCAAAAGCACCCAATTCTTCCACAAAAGAGTACAAGGGATCGGAATGGGGAAGCATTCCAAACAGATGCTTGTGGTAAAAGAGTTTTGATTTAAACAATGACCCATTACCTTGTTAAGTAGTGACAAACAAAATGAAATGGTGAAAAGAAGGTTTTGGAAAAACAGAGGACAGATTTACAGCCAGTACAGGTCATGGGGCCATCTTACTGGATGCTTGCTTCAAGTGTTCTTTTGTTGTTTTTTTTTTTCCTAAGGTGTCCAAACGAATGCCCACCCCCTCCCCTACTCCAGCATCCCCCACAACCCAGTTTCTGTTTATTGTATAAATACAATCAGAGCATGCAAAAAAAAAAAAAAAAAATCTTCCTGATCCCCACAGCACTATGCACCTCTATTGTTCGGTGCAGTTTTGTGCTTCTGTCCCTTTGCCAGCGCTAATGAAGATGGCAGCCAAGGCAAAAATAAATGAGGGTCTATAACTCCTCCACACTCATTTGCGGAGGCTGCCTGTTCTGCGTTAAGACTTGAAAGGGGGAAAGCTGGAAGAAGCTTAAGCAGTTAAGCTGTTAAAGGCTGCACATATTATGGAGATTAAAGGATTTTCTGAAAGGAAATTGCCATTGTTTGTAAAAGGCCTGTACTGATTTCTGCTTAAGTATCCCAACAGTGTAAACAACTCAAGTAGTTAAGATTGAGGGATCGTTCTATGAAGAGAAACGTGGCTGTGCATCCCATATCCATGTTGTTGTACTAAGAGACATGCTTTTCTAATGACCTTACACGGAGTCTTGTTCAGCTTTATCAAGCATGCCAATTGTAATGTAACAAGATGGGACTTCTGAAACCAATGTTGAAGGAATAGGATCATGTGTTTCTAGCGGGGTGTCCTTCTTTCAGCCTGTTCTATGTTGCTTTGTTGTACTTGGTGGGTACCCCATATTATATTTGTGACACCCTTTACCTTAATTCCCAGCATCCCTCATGCTGCTACTCATCCACCTTCTGCCATGCCCAACACCAATAATGTCCCACCCCTCTACAGTCTCCTGACACCCCCAAAAACTCCTTTTCCATCATTATTTCCAGCACAAGCACCCCATGCACATATATCTGCATTTTGATTCTCACTGTGGTCTTCAACTGAATACAGAGAAAAGAATACAGATGTATGGATGGATGGATGGATGGATGGGTGAATTTTGGTGCACTGAATTGCATTTCCACAGTAGCTGATGCATCTGACGCTTAGGAATGCAGCACACATAAAGACGCAAATAAAAGACTCGACCAGCAAGTCCAATCTAATGCAAATACTGTTCGCCTGTTCTCCCAGCATGCCTTGCTCCCAGCACCCTTGCTCTTTTGCTCACCCCACACACTGATTCACACGCTAAGCCAGGACCCGCCATTGTTCGACCTCATTGGTATTCCACCATCCCCAGATAAAGGCAAAAATGGTGCAGAAACGAGGGGGTGAGAAAAAACAGAAGGAAAGACAGGAGGGGAAAAAAAAGCCAAAAGGGGCTGGTCTTCTACGGGGGGGTTGACACCGTATGCAGATATTACAGAGGAAAATTCTTGACAGAATCTTCTAGACAATTCTGTGAGGACAAGATTGTATGCAACTTCTAAGACACAGTCCAATGGCTTGAACCGTTTTTGGATGAAAGATGCATAACAACCGAAAGTGATCTAGCGTACATCAGTTCTACCATGTATGCTATTATGTAATGAAACTAAACAGAAACAGTACACATCTACTTGCAGAAAAGCCAACATCTTGAGCTTTTGTTTGCATACAGAGGAATTGCTGAGGTTGCTGTAAATAATGTAAGCAGCATCATCCATCGATTGTTGCAGAATGCATCATAACTGGCCCAATAACACAGCTGTGGATTGTCACATGACCTCTGCATGCCTTGTGAGAGAGCTCTTTAGACAGTCATCTAGTTAGATATTTTATAATAATATTCTGAGTAAATTTAGAATGGAAATGAGGTTTCATCGAGATTGAGTAGTAACGTTGATTGACATTCGTAACGTTGTTCCTTGGAAACCAAGGATTACCCAGCAGATGAACAACCCAGCCACATTCACTGACCTAATGGCAAACATTCTAAGGGACATGATGTTAGAGGCAGAGGTTTTGCACTATACTCACTTACTGTGTCTGCTTGTGTGTTTATGACTCTACAATGTTTCTCAAAATGCGCTTGCTGTTACTGTAAGATCTTAAACACCAAACTTTTCTTCAATAACAGCATTTGCATTTAATGAATGAATACAGTAGAGTGTAAATATTAACTGACATCACATAAGGATTTAAAAAAATCTACATGGGAGAGCTTGGGCCTGGTGGCTCAATGGATAGACCAGCAGGCTGGGATGTGGAAGTTTCCCAGTTTGAATCCTAGCCCAGCTGCCAGGTGTGTCTTTGAGCAAGACACTGAAACACTAGCTCCCCAGGCACAGCATGCGGCTCCCTACTGCTCCCCAAGGGGGATGGGTTAAATGCAGAGAACAAATTTCATTGTAACACGTATGTGCTATTCAATGACAATAAAAGCTGCTGCTTCTTCTTAACCAGTAAAGTGAAAAGACAGTTTGGCTCATGAGCGTAGTGATCAGGACCAAACGCCATACTGTGAGGTAGAGACTGACCTGTGTGGCTGCGGATATGGACTCGCAATGTTCCGTTGCTGGCAAACTTCTGGCCGCAGTAAGGACAGATCTTTTCCTTTTCACCTGTGTGAGTCTATTAGGAATGAAAAGAGCAATTTACAGGTTACTTACTACGTCCTCACTGAAAGACCGCTACACACCCACAATCCACAACTGCATTTATCACAGTGCCCTAAACCTCTTACAACTAATACACTTTACAACACAAATAAACAACATTTACTGGTACAAAGCAGTCAGAGTGCAAGATAAAGTACATACAATGTACTGTGGTTTTTCAAATGAACAATAAACAACGTTCTAAAACGCTACAAACAGACAACGTGAAAAACACACCACATTCTAAGTGAAAGCAGACACAATGTATGTTGGGAATGACCATGAACATCTTAAGGTCATGAAAAAAGATACAACAGACACAAAAGAGATTTATGACAGAGACATGCTCTGAAACTGGAGAATGGGGATTTAAAGAGCCTGTCACCCCTCAGTTGGCCTCTAAGTGGCAGTGTGTCAGACAGCCATGTCCTGCTGTTCAACATGGGTCAAGTGGCAAAGCAAATCAGACACTGAGCAATTTCTCTGAATGTAAGCCTCCGTGGACAAAAAGCCAGTGCTGCTGCACTTTTAAGAATCCATAAATTTACATTGAATCGATGAAAATGTAGAGTGGACGGGCAAAGAGCGAAGATCTATTACAGCCATAATTGCAGAGTAGTGAACACGGAAATGAGTTCAGCTTTTTAAATGACAACCATATGGTACCAAAGGGGGCCCACGGCGGTCATCCTACTGTCTTCCGTAACTGCAGCAGATCAAAACGCAGCTCTACATGCTCACACACAGGTCTGAGGAGGTACTGGCATCTCATCGTCCTTCTCACCACTGCACAGGACAGCAGTCCTGAAGAATACAGTAAATTTAGTAGTCACATGTCTTTACTAGCACTCTCGTGTGTAAGAGCACAAGTCTCCTTTGATGTTAGAAATCAAGATAATTTGAAAACTTGTGTATGTGCATTTCTTAATACCACCCTCAGTGTCACCTGCTTTTTATCATCTAAAAATCATTCTAAACATGTCATTTTAAAAAGAACACAGCAGATGTTGTATTCAAAAAAATACATCCCATCGCTAAACATGTGCTGTGTCACCACTACAGCTTGTTACAGAGGCTCCATCTGATCCTGCTCGGATTTGTTGTGTAGGCTATGCCTCACTTCTTTAATCCATTATGGAGGCTGTGCCTCACTTTTAAAACCTGTTATGGAGGCTGTGCCTCACTTCTTTAATCCATTAAGGAGGCTGTGCCTCACTTTTAAAACCTGTTATGAAGCCTGTGCCTCACTTCTTTAATCCATTATGGAGGTTGTTCCTCACTTTTAAAACCTGTTATGGAGGCTGTGCCTCACTTCTTTAATCCATTATGGAGGCTGTGCCTCACTTTTAAAACCTGTTATGGAGCCTGTGCCTCACTTCTTTAATCCATTATGGAGGCTGTGTCTCACTTTTAAAACCTGTTATGGAGGTTGTGCCTCACTTCTCTAATTCATTATGAAGGCTATGTCTTACGTCTCTAATGTATTTTGGAAGCTGTGCCTCAGTTCCATAATCTGTGATGGGGACTGTGTTTCACTTCTCTAATCCTTCATGTAGGACATGAGTCACTTTTGTAATCCATTATGGAGACTGTGCCTCTTCTCTAATCCATGTTTTACTTCTCCATTACTTTATGTTGGCTCTGCCTCACTGCTCTAAACTGTTACAGAGACTCTGTATCACTTCTTCAATCTAGTATGGAGGCCAGGTCTAATATTTTTGTAATTCATTATGCAGACTGTCTTGCTGCTGCAATCCATTATGAAGGCTCTGTCTCACTGCTCTAATCCTTCATGGAGGCTCGGCATCATTGCTCCAATCCATTACAAAAATTGTCTCACTGCACCAGTTCTTTGAGAAGGCTCTGTCTCACTGTTCTAATATGTAATACAGACTCTACCTCAAGGCTCTAATCTATAAAGAATGCTCAACCTCTTTACTGTCTAGTAGCAAACTGGTCATTACTCACTCCCTGATTCTCATATAATCGTGCGTGAACACAGAGCACAGAAACAATCATGCCCACAATTTACCCATTACAAAGAAAAAAATCTTGAAAACAAATATCACAATTTTTTGGCGCTTTACCCCTCTGTCCCTTTGAAAAAGCAAATTAACTTTTTTTTTTAAACACTTGTGTTGTTTTCGCAGATGTCACCAAAATGTCATCGACTTAACATCCGTGTGGCAACACTATGTCTGTTTGTGCTGACAGAATAAGAGAAAAAGGCACAAGTGTCGAGTCTCCCTGCCCTTGTGGAGGGCTTTGGGGGGGGGGGGGTCTTCTGACACGTCCTGTCGTACATACAGTGGACACAGAGAACACGAGAACGGCCAACTGTGAAGAGACTCTCGCTGTAAAAGTGCATCTGGGAACTCATAGTTCTCATTAAAGCATCGTAAAACAACCCAGTCTCAAAAGTGAAAGGGGCACTTCGGCCCTGAACGACATTACTTAAGCACGGGCTTCACTGTCAGCGCTGCAGACTTCTTCATTTGCAAGCCTCTTAAATTCTTTAATTACAGGCTGTCTGGAAGCAGCAGCAAAGCCTAAAGTGGCTGGAAAACCCACAACATAAGGAAGGTACAAAAGGGAAACTGAACAATGTTCTCCACCAAGAAGACTGAGCACCGACTGAACTTCGCCGTACTACTTTCGGTCAAATATCATGCCTTTTCTTCCTCAGTAATTCTCACTGATCGGTCACATCACAACCCACAAGGGCACTCTGAAGCATCGCGTGTGCTTGCAGGAGTTCAAAAGGTGCCGTTTGGAAAGTTTGTTTCGTCCAATGCCAAGGAAGGAACGACCTTGGCCAAATACATAATCATACTGGATAACAGCTCATTCTGGCCTCTTAATCTTTTATGGGATCTATTCTTTGTTTTAACTTCACCGAAGCTGGGAGAATATGTGTCATTTTTGACTACAAAAAACTAAGGAACAGAAGAGCTTTTTGCTCTCATCAGAGCATTAATAACTGGTACATTGTAAGAGTGAATATGAAGCTGCTCCACACAGAAATAAAACCTTGTTCACACATATTAATCCATGTAATCATAATAAACTATGGCACAAAAAACTTTCACTATGACCACAATGTTATTACTTCAAAACAAAGAACGTATTTCCACCTTATCCTTCACGCCGACCCTCCTGCCTATAAATCAAAAACAATGAAACACAGTCAAATAAGTCACAATATCACAAGACTTCAGAATCATGAACCCCAATCACAAGCGCACACCGGTCACCCTACAACATTCTCCTTTGACTGTCCATTATTAAGAATATGAGACGATATGTGAACACCTAACAATCTTTGCCAAAATAATTTCACGCACTAGGATTCAAACAGCAGCCATTCCCTTAAGCTCTGCATAGCTCTCAAGCAGAAACCGAACACAAAATCCTGAAGACTCTGCCTGAAAGTTTGTTTTCTTGATTTAACTGTTCATTAAAATGTCATATGGAGATATTTCAGAGCAGCCGTATATTACCCTAATTACATACCTCATGCAAGCGTGAGTTTCATCTATGTTTTATTGAGTCTTTCTGCCAAGATCTGGGCTGTTCTAAATGGAAAGTGAGCACAATTTTGGAAAGGAAAAAATATACCATGAACGACACATATACTTTAGGATTCATTTTTGTTAGAAATCCATCCTAAAGAAGGATGATCGTTCAATAACTAAGTTAAAACAGAACCTACCTGTAGCACTTACTTTACGTGTGATCTCGAAAACTGAGCCATTAATAAACACAGCAGGAACCAGGGGGCATAAAGAATAATAAAAAGTATCCTGTGACTACAAAAGTATAAGAACAGGAGTGCTGTTGATCCCTTGAGCAAAGGTATCAGGTACTGCATTACTCATTAATTGTCATATAAAAGGCCTATGAATGCCCACAAGCACCCACATGACTTTTTTTTAACTCAAGGTAATTATAGCATTTTCTTTATTGTCAAATAAGTCCTGGCATGCGTATAAACACACCACCAAACACAACAACATGTTGAGCAATACTGTACTTTCGGGTGGGGTGAGCTGCTGGCTTACCTTCTTATGGCTCTTGAGAACAGATGGGGTGACAAACGCCTTTTCACACAGGTCACATTTGTACTTCTTGTGGCCATCGTGCACCACCTGTATGTGGACATTGAGCGTGTCCTTCCGCTTGAACGTTGCATCACACTGATCACATTTAAAGGTTCTTTCACCTGCGAAATGGCAAAAGAAGCATGTGATCAACCAAACAAGTCATGATCACTATTTTGAATAATGACAGAATCAGTGCCGATTGGTGTCCAATGCCCATTGCTGGATTTCATGTATAATACATCTTCATGGCTAGGGAAGTAATGCTCACCAAACCTGCACACACGGAATATGCACATCTGACACACTGCAGGGCAAAATTCAAACCCCAGATCCTGGCAATGTCAGGCAACAAGGCAAAAAAGCTGCCTAATCAGACATGATACTGCCAACAAAAAAACTTTCATTATCTCCATTAGTCAAGCATTCTGCAATATTTAATATAGCTGAAAAAATATGTTCATTAGTCACACTACAATGAAAAATAACTTTATATTGGCCCGAGAACCGACTAACTATAGAATAAATTCCCATTCTGGTTTTTGTAATCTCTCACTATTATCCAAAAACTGCAAAGAAAGACCAGGCTGACAAACACACAGAGGAACCGCTTCTTCTCCTGAGAACTGTGCCAAACCTCACTTCGGAAGCGTGTCTTGTTAAAATCTCATACATAGGCCTAAGGGTGACAGCAGCTAATAAAAAACTAACCAGCACAGAAGCTTCCATTTCATGGGATGTCTTCATAGCTTCCTGTCTGTTAAGAAGCAGAAAGCTATGACATTCTCCCTAAAAACATCTTCATCTAACAAAAATCTTCTCAGCTGTAATTCTCCATCTCCATTTCTATGAGCCCATAAAACCAGAGCCAAGACAGACAGCAGATTTAGCCCTGCTTTTTCCTTCAAGGCACTTTGCATAAAAACATCACATGGTCAAAAAACCTGCATGTTAACACCCATCCACACACAAGAAAAATATAAAAGTTTTTCCTGACCGCAGACAAGCTGACAGGCAGAGAAAGCGTGAGAGACATGAAGGGTATAATTTCTTGAAATATTTTCATCAAGCACCATCACAGCTTTTACCATAATGAGTGGGCATCCTGCCTTTGAAGTAAAAAAAAAAATTATATATATATATATATAAATTTTTTTTCTGGCACCCAGACAATTTGCATGCACAATAAAACTGTACACATGCCATTTCAACTGCACTTCTCAAACTGTGAGAACATGCCTGTGCTCACACACCCATTTTCAACTGGTGAGATGAGCACAATGCTGATGAAGTTCTTCAGGTAATCCTTGTAAACACTGATACAAAATGTGAAACCTCAGTTCGAGTATTTAAATGATTTCCATGGAGCGCATTGATGAAAATATAAAATTAAACATTACCACTGACAACAAGTGGATCAACTGGACAGACAGTTAGATTCTACATGTTTTCTCCATATTAATTTAGTTTTTCTCTGGGTGCTTTACTACCGTCCTACAGTATCCAACTACTGCTAACCATAAGTAGTCCAGCGCTTGTGTCTTACAGCATACCCATTCCTTAGTCATGGCTACATCCCTGTGCTTTCCTGTATGGGACTCATTATTAGAAAGGTTCGATGTACTGTCGGTGCAGAAGCTGTAGGATATCATCACCTGTGTTTGACAGGGCAGAAGTCTCACACACACACACACGCACGTACACGCACGCACGCACACACACACACACACACAAACGCACACAGTCCCTCTCGACTACCTCACATGCACTCCCAGGCCCACAGTTCTTCCTGATACCAGTGAATTGTGATCTCTCTCTGGGGACAAGCAGGAAATGCCTGGAGAGCCCCACAATCTCTGTGTCATCAGTCTAGACTGGGCCTCCTCCACCCTGGTTCTGGAAGGCCACCATCCAACAGGGAACTTAACCCTGCACCTGAAGGGTCGAAGCCAAAACACACGCGCGCGCACGCACACACTCAGTTTCTCTGCCACATACAAACACACATACATGTATGTGCACACAGGGACACACAGTACTTACTGTTGTGTATTAGCAGGTGTCTCTGAAGAGAGAACGGTGTGCGGAACAACGCTTTGCATTCTTCACACTGAAATGGCCGTTCCTCCGAGTGAGTCTGCAGGGATAGGAATAAATGGGGAATTAATGGGAAATGCAGTCATGGAGCTACAGTACGTGTGCTTATCTCTTGCTGTTCCATCCACTGGCCAGGTTATTATGGCCAGACGGGTTCTAACAAAGTCACACCTGCAGTGCAGCTAACTCTGTGGGCTTTCTCCTCAACTTCCAGGGGAGACAGGACTGAGAAATGGGGACATGGAGGAGGGGAGAGCTAAGGTCATATCTTCCCAATTCTTCTCCCCCTCCACTTATCTCTCCAGTCCATCAGCACAAGGATCCTAATTAGCATGGGAGGAGTAACGGGATTATGGGACTCCGTTTATCTGACAAATGCCCCCCATTTAACCATCCCTCCTACTCCCTCCAACTTGCTCTTAATGTTCACTAATACTATGGCGCTGGGCCCCAGGGGAGTGCATTGGAAGGGGAAGAGGAGGATTTAGGGGGTAGGAGGCTCTATCTTAGCAAGTGTTGGGTTTCCTCAGGATAGCCCCGACTGTGCCTGTTTACTCTGTAAGGCTAACTGGGCCCAGATTGAGCTCATCGAGACCTGATCCAATCACACCCTCTTCCTACAGTCACAGACTGTTACAAGGCCCTGGGTGAGCAACCAGCAGTTTTCTTTCAAGTTTGTAGAAAAAGAGGCTGCATGCACTATAGAGGTTTGTTAAATGCTTTAATAAATAAAGGTTTATAAGGTGTGGGAAAGAGAACCAGAGGGGCTTTAAAAATGATGACGGCCACAGTTTGGGTGGGACATGCAACAAGGGACTGGTGTGATATGGCAGCGAGAAGGTAATTTAAATAGGGTACATGAAAACAACTAAAGGAAGTTTTTCAGTAAACAAAAATATATATCAGCTTGTCACAGACTCTTGTCATCTTTGAAATAAAAAAAAGTTAAGATCTATACCTAGAACTGATTGTCATTTATCTTATAGTCGCTAAAATCATACAAAATATCCCTGTCTACTTATGACATTTATGTGCACAATGTTGTTGAAGAGATGGAAATTTTCAAGGGATATTCATCCTTCAGTTCTTTTATGGAGTAATGGTACTCCAAGTCACCTCTTTGGCCCAAGATTCACTCTACTGACACATCGGGAATATATTATTGTCCTTACCCAAAGTGAACAAAAACTCACTCTCAAATTCCAAAAACAATTCAGAGAACAGTTACTGTACATCACTAGCTGTGGTCACATGGACATTTTACCTTCAGTCAGATTGAAATCATTCTGATTAACAATTTCAATTTAACTGTTTACAGGGATGCTAATCCGACAAGATGCACGTTTACATGCTCAGAGCATTTAATGAGAATAACATTTTTGTGCGCAAAGTGGTTTCGCACGCTTTGACGTGTATGCCAGAAATACTCTGCCAAAAATAGAGTTCAATAATTTTTAATTCTTTGAAAGTTTTCAAAAAAAATAAGAAGTGCCGGTCGCAGTCCAGTTTTACTTTGTTGCTGCCATGTTTCTGTCTCTCCCAGAAAGAGGTCACCTAATGTTAACCCCATGTGGGACAGGCATGAGCAGAAAGAATATATTTATTCTAACAATAAGGAAACTATCAGATCAAGTGTTTACATGGTTAATATTTTCTGAACAAATCAGATTACTAGATGGTTACACCACCCTTCTTATTTGGATTGAAAATTCATTTGAATTGTGCCAAATCGGGCCAGTCTGTTCCAACTGAGGTGGTGACATAATGCATTTTTATTTTGAACGAGCCATTATTCCGATCAAAAGTGGAATGATGTGTCCATGCAAAGGCAGCTACTGACAGCAGTGAAAAGGAATTGATTGTTAGTTTAAGTGGGCAGAACTGTGCATTTATTTATACAGATACAACCTACAGAGCAGCCCTGACACAGAAAATCAGCCATAAACTGCTAACAATACTCTAACATACTCTAGCACTAAGTATATCACTTCTATTTGAATGATATTCAGATCTCCTTATTGTGAAATTATTTACTTCAGAAACCAAAATTAGAGCATGAAAAGCCAGGAACATTATGGCAAAAAACTAGATTTAAGAACTGAAGTACTGAATAACTCTTGTGTATTCTGGAAGTAAAATTAAATAAAGGAAACTGGTCTGTAAATCAATTTAACGGTATTGAGCTATATTGAAGCTCACTAACGGTTATGCTCAAAAATGCTCATGAAAACAATTGGAGGTTAGTTTATTACTCACATACGCTACAAAATATGTGTAGAACATAAAAAAACTATATAAGTTGTGTGTGCCATCTACTATCCGTGTGTTTAAAATCTTGTCAATTAAGTTTTTTTTAAATTTTTTTTATTAATTCTTCCCTTCAAACTTGTGTTCCTTCCAATCCCTAAGCATACTTTGACATTCGATTAAACAAATGGAAGAAGACGTCCTTTTACAGTCTCTCAGAGAGAAAAGACGCAAGCCAGTTTGTACAAGCTTAGACTATGACACCCTCTGACAAGCACTCTGTTTCAAATTTTTAAAGAATGTGGTTAGAGCTTACAACAATACAGCTAAACTGTTACAAAGCACCATGACGCATCAGTGTGGTCACACGGATTAAGGCTGGTGACAGGAAACAGAGCATCTTCAAGTCTGTTCAGTCTGCGAGGTAATATAGGAGCTGACACCATAATAAAAGCAGGTTTTCCAATGTGACCACGGCATCACATCTTCCCTCACTTTTCACTAAAATCTAGCCCCTCTGCTTTGTATATTTACCACCCCTCCCCCACTTCATTTACTCCACTGCACCTTTTTGTGGTTCTTGTAGACGTTCCTGTGGGCAAATTCCTTCCCGCACAGCTTGCACTTGTAGGGCTTGTCCTCGCTGTGAATGATCTTGTGCGCCGTCACCTGGTCCAGCCGCTTGAAAGAGCGACTGCACACCTCACAGGTATACGGCCTTTTCTCTGTTAGGAGGGGAACGAACTGTCAGAGTAGCAGTATGCAGGCAGAAGATGTATTATAGTAAATACTGAGGTGTGCAGAACGGCTGCTAAGGCAGCCTGTGCTACTCAAGGTCTGAAGCATTAATTAGCAGCAAAGTATGCATGCCCCAAAAGTGCAATGCCATCTCCTATGCTTCTCCTATCCCACACCCAATCAACATGGTCGTGTTAGTAAATGTGTGTTACTGTGTCACACACCTCATATACACTCACTGTCATTCCTGCAAACACACTTCTGCTCACATCCTTTACTACACCACGGACATCATCTTCACCTGCAAACCCCTAAGAACTGTTATAAAGGACTGCCACCACATCCAAAAAGCTACAATCAACTCCAGTACTTGTGTCCACACTAGAGACGTCATGGGTGTCAGGAGAGGGAGGTCACTTGAGCTGAAGGAACCACTCACAGTGGTGTGGTAGGGAAGGGGAGCTTTATTTGGGTTGAAGGGAGTGACAATACGGGAAACACGAGAAAGGTCAGGGCTTGGACAAACAAAATTGGCAGCAGTGGACAGTGAACCAAAGACAAAACAAACATGAAGGGGATTGCCGAGTGTTTGTGATTAAACAACAAAAAGTTGAGTGCGAGATAGTGGAAAATGTAAAATGCAAATGAAATGTACTGTGATGAACAGCTGTGCACATGACAGGTAGGTATGGCCACCATACCTGAGTGAGTTATCATATGCCGCTTGAGCTGGTTAGTGGAGATGAACTTCTTGTCACATGCAGGGCAATCAAAGACCTCATGAACCTGAGATAGGAGAGAAACCAAAATTCAAGGAAATGTCATCTGCAAC
This sequence comes from Chitala chitala, assembly GCA_025773905.1. Taxonomy (NCBI): domain Eukaryota; kingdom Metazoa; phylum Chordata; class Actinopteri; order Osteoglossiformes; family Notopteridae; genus Chitala; species Chitala chitala. The sequence continues at coordinate 57,132 of JABJVR010041006.1, forward strand.
AGAGGAGCTCCACACATGGAATGCAGCACCTAAATCGATGCAAAAAATCAGAATATCAGCTAACATTGACATACCAGCATAGCAAAGAATAAAATCAGTGCTCAAGTTTAAACCTCAGTCTGTGTTTTAATAATCTTCTCAGACAATCGATGTCTGCCAGCAAAGATCTTTAAACGTCTGATAGCTGCGGTTTGAGTGCATTCCCATTTGGAACCGCTCGCTGCGAAAGGCTGCAGCTCTATGCAAATCAGGCAGAACTTTTGGAGCGCCTGGTAATTCCACGAGTTCACTGCGGAATGAAAACTCCAGCAAGATAAGGAGCCCGGGCCCTCCATCCCGTCACCGCATGGCTCCTCACAACGGCGCCCTTGACACGCCGCCCGGATAACGCTGACACTTGCTATTGAAAAAGGGCTCTGCCGATTAAACGCTCTGCCACAGGATTCTGCCTGAAAACGTCCTCGCCTGCTGATGGAGTAAAGCGCATTAAGCAGGTTCAGGCTGGGGGGGGCTTCCACGGGATGCAGAGGATCCGCTCTCTGACAACAGGAATGAAAATGTAATTAAGTTCATGGTCAATCTCTTATTAGATGCTCCCTTGCCCTGGCATTTCCTCAATTTTCTTATTATTATTTTTTGTAAGCATTCTGACCCTTCCTATAAAAGACTATTTTGGAAAAAAAATCACTTATTATGCAAAATTTTTTATTATTATTACTTGGCTCAGTCAAAGAGTTTAATAAAACTTTAAAATGTACATGATGTTACAATGTACATGATGTAATTATTTATATTGCTGAACTAAGTATTAGGTGGAAGCACCATTAGTTCTGAGTTTTAGGGTTAATCCTCTATCATTTTGTGCACTGGCTTTGAGGACTTGCTGCCAATTATGTCTTGCCAGTCTCTGAAACTCTCAAGTTGTTTTGGAAATCCATACGGATAAGATTTTTAAAACTCTTTCCACACGTTGTCAACCATTTTCTAGAGAAGATTTGACAAAGAAACTCAAAAAAGTTCACTTGAGGTCTGAGGACTTCTCCCAATTTCACTTCTGCAAAGCCAAAGTCCTACAAGTTTTGATCATTGCCCAAATGACATCTGAAACTGTGCGCTCGGCAGCCCTGTATCCAATTACATTGCGGCCTTGTTAAAACGTGCCCCGTCACAAGGCAGTTTCAGCTAACACGGTTGCCACCATGGCTCCTGACAAACATTCCTCTGGGCAACAGCAGAGGACGGTGTATTTCCTCATGCATGTCCTCTTTCTGAATTATAGAATAAAGATACATGTACAACAAAAAAATTCATATGCAATGTAAATACAACATTAAGCATTGCCACATATTCTTTTCATTCTATTCATTGTGAGTTTTAGTGTCTTGATATTCTACACAGCTAAAGTATAAAAGACAATGTAAATGGAATTTCTCTATTTTGTTACTGGGAAGTTCAAGTGGAAATAAGTTGGGACTTTGGTGTTGCTGATTTTGCAGATATATAATTGCTTTAGCTTCACACATTGTAAATGACAAGAAAGCAAGCAAAATGTCTGGCTTTTAACAAGTATTGTATCACAGTTATTAATTAGGCAATTAAATTTAACTCTGTGATACTTTCACAAATTTATCTTGTTGGTCTTATTATGCTACAAAAATTCTATTTCTTTCCTAATGTATTAAACAAAATAGGCTTTTTATTATTTAAGATAAAAGTTTATTGTTGTGCAGACTATGATTAACTACTGCATTTCAAATGCATTTGTTGTCATTGTCTGAGCACAAGGCAACTTAAACAATTACACAATTTGGTGTATATTTATGCTTGATGAAAAAAAACATACTGTACATACACATGAATTTTGGGGCGTAGGAGAAAATTTCATACATTACAAACAGTGAAAACCTTGCATCTCTCTTTATATTTTACTACAGGTTATGATATAACTTCAACCATATTCACAAACAAACTTCAGTCAAAAACACATTTATGGCCTTTAGCATAACACATTCTTATGTTAGAAATTTTGCCTTAGTGCCCAGTTTCCATGTCATGTTTTAATGATGCTGCAGTGTCATTAATTCAATGCTATTAAGAAAAACTGCTGCTATAGAATATGTAAGCTAGACAATCCTACGGTAAGGTATGATATGATCGAACTTTGCACAAAAAGAAGCATAAATAAAATATACCAACATTCTACAATCATTCGAAGGCCAATTGAGCACAATCAAGGCTCATTTGATCTGGTTGATGGTTTGAGAGGAGAAAAAGGCAGAACAGGAATTTCTCAGAGCCAAATCAGATTAGTTCTCTGAAATGACACCGTTCAATGTGTGCTCTCGACTGGGCAGCCAACAAAAGAGCAAATGTGGCCGATTATGAGAACAATCTGTTGGTCATTAGGCACCGAGGATTCCAGGGGACACTCTGAATGCCTGTTGGAGGCTCTAGGCTTTGGAAGTGAGAACTGGTGAATGCAGTAATCACCCACTGACAGAGGTCAGGGCACAGTGTCGGCATGATCAGAGCCACGTTCTCATTTTGCAGGCCCTCCGAAGACCAACTGTCTTAATTCCATTAGCACAGGCGTCGGGTCTTGTTTCTCCCTGTATTACTGCACAACCAGAGCACACTGACGTGCCTACAAACATAGGGACCTTTAGGCCACATCTCCTACTGACAAAACATTGTGCATTCTTAACGCTACCTTACAAATGAAAATCCTGACCAACACATGAATTGTGCTGCAAACAATGGAACCCCATACTTTCCTGTTTGCAACACACATTGCCTTAGTTCCTCATTAACATGGCTTTAATGGGTTGTCACTGTAATTGCAACAATTTGTCTTAAATCTATTTTGCAAATTGATGTTGTTAAAGGCAAATTCAATTTCTTATATGCTCAAGCACCCACTGTGCAGGTAATGGGTCTCCACAGGAGGAGACAAATTACCTTAACCCGATCATGGAGAGAAGAAGGTTTTGGTCATGTCGTAGATACAAGAGCATCTCCAGCTCAGTGCCAGTTTTCTAAGAACAAAGTTCTTCCCTGAAAGAAACCAGCTGTAATACTTTGCTTCACTATCCTGCTGTGGAATAGCATACCCCCTGCCCCATCTACGAATGTTTCTGAAAAGTTGTAATGGCTTGTTTGGGCTTTGAAACTTTTCTTGACAATCTTGCGATCTAGATGCTAAGCAAACATCCATCACTTAAAAAAGCACCATATACTGGCTTGAGTGGGAACATGCAACTGTCAGACTGTATGCTAAACTATCCAAACACATCAAGGCTATGCACTTTGAAATGTGGCCTAAACTAAAGATCAGACGTGTAGCACCATTAAGGTTTTCAATCCTGCTGTGCTTTACACACTAAAAAGGACACATATTTGGTGTGGTATGTTGCACCAGTAGAGAGGCTCAACCAATTTCATTGTACACATGATGTACAATGACAATAAAGGCTATTCTATTCTATTCAACAGAGGTAAACAGTGGTCTGCTTGCTGCTGAGTGTGTTTTTGAAATAAACAAAATTCTGATTAGGAAAGAGGCTCAATCAAGGCCAGAGACATTTGTGCTCAAAAGGCTAATGGTCGGAAAATCAGGACAGGCTCGTGCAATTTTTTTTTTTTACTCATGAGAAATGAGAAACATTTCGGGGGAGGGGGGGGAATGCTGAATGAAGTGCAAGTCCATAAGCTATTAAAGTGTCTCATGATAAAATGTGTGTCTGCTAAGTAACAGATCCCAAGTAAGCTCCTAAGAAATTTAGTCTCCGAGCAGCGGGCCAGTGGTCAGAATGCTACCCTATCTCCCACTTTCAAGAGTGCAGGCCAGGCCGCACTGTGGGCAGCAGAACCCCAGCGATACTGCCAAGGCCTGACAGAGTCTCGAGTTTCACGGGGAAGCCTCACAAGCTCCAGAGGGATGTGCCCATGAAACCCAACACCGCCGTGCTGCAGCAGGGAGCCGCACTGCTGGAAAATGTGACAATGTAAAGCGCTCTCATCTGCTCCACAGTGAAACGCTATTCTGCCCCCCAGCACCACCCCTGACAGTAAACGTTCTGAAACTCACTTCACCCATTAACCTCCAGCTATCCTACACCTATAAAGTAAACTTCCATACCTTCTGTGGTTACAGTTCTCTATCATACAAGTGCTTAAATCAAGAGGAAAGGTTATTCCAATATAAATTCAGACGGCACAACAAAACAATTCACAAAAAGACATTATTCAGGCAAAGAGTGGATTGCACGACCATGACAAGTAAAGCAGGTAGACAGCCCCATCCTAATCATTTACCATTCGCATAAACATCAAGAGAAACTCAAAAAAACTGAGCTCTACATGGTCATCATTGTGAGTGTCATCAGATGGTGTCAAGTATCTTATCCCCCATGTATGAGATTTTCATACATCACAGGGTAAACTGAAAATGTGAAAATGTCCACCAACAGGTCATTGATGAGAAGCTGAGAGAAAACAGTAAGAATCAAACACAGTAATAGTGGAAGGAATGTCTGCTTTGACATGTTTACTTCTATGGCATCATGCTGATAGCAATATTTAAATAAATAAATCTGCAAGTCAATTATTTCTCCACTTCAAGGTAGCCTGAGGAACATTTAAACAGGTATACATATTTATTCTGCTATTACTTGCAAATAAATTTTATGCTTGCTAAACAACTATTTCAAAGAGAAACCTGCTTAAAATTATATATAATTTTATATTAATTTTATATTTTAATATAAAAATATACATATATTTTTTCAATTGCTTTGATTTCCCTTTATTGCCTGCAGATAATGACATTGTTTTCCTGCTCACATAGGAAAGTTCTGCAAACAGGAATATTTAGAACCTTCCCTGTGAAATCATCTTCCTTCCTTTCAGGGTGCAACATATTGGGATGATAACCACCACATAAAACAGTCAGGGATAAAGAGCTTGATGAATTAAAACAGTATTGACTTCAAACCTTTCTGTGCTCCTGGAGGTTGACTGACGAAGAACACTTCTTGTTGCAGATGGAGCACATCAGCTTTCTTCGAGCACTTCCTGGAAAATAAAACAGGCCACTCTGAGGACATGTCAGAAACAAGGCCCAGTAATGTTTCCTAGAGTGCTTCTGGTAAAATCAAGACAGTTACCAGCAAAAGATCAACACTATTATGTATGTAATACATGCAAGAATATCCTGCTGGCGTTCAGAGACCAGCTCCACTGTTTCTGTATTTTAATAATACTATGAGCAGACAGCAGCAGCACCCTGTACTAAAAAGCAGACAGAACCATTCTGCTAACAGAGGAGACTGGCTCTACCCTCTATCCAACTCCACCCTGTACCCACAGTAGACAGATCGTTCCAAAGATGAGGGAGACTATCTCCTTCCTCTCATCAGAACAGACATGGCCATTCTCATGGTCAGACCAGCTTAGCCTTCCCCAAGAGCCAGACAGGAGAAGCCCACACAAACTTTGGGCTGTACCACTGGAACCTGGCAGTACAGAGTGATTTGGCAATACATGAGCCAATCTATCACCCGGAAAACTGGACTACAGCCTTTTAAAACCTTGTCTACCAAAAGCCTGGCTTGTCCTTTAGTGGTTTAGTGGGTGAGACACGTCATGGAGAAAGGGTTGGTTTCATCTTGTTCAAACCAATATAAACAAGCCTTCACTGGTTAAAAAAACAAAAAAATTCAAGGGTTACCCACCTTAGAAAAAACAAACGACAACTACTATGTATATTATTACATTTTAATAGGAACTGTAAAGAACAATTCATACTCCTTAACATAAAAACGTATGACAAGTTCTTGGGATAAAGTTTAGCAGAGGAAAAAATTGAAGCCTAGAAATGCTGTGGTGGGAAGCAGCAGGACAGCAAGCAAATTAATGGCAAGGTGTTGATATTGGTTTATTCTCTTCAAGTCAGCACAGAGAAAGGACATTGTCCACTGACAAACGATCTGTATTTCACATTAATAACAATAATAATAATAATAATAATAATAATAATAATGCATTTTATTTTTAAGTGTGCCTTTCCAGTAGCCAAGGTGGCCAAGTACTCAGCTGTGTACTCAGGTGCTCAAGTCTGTTCGTTTCACATGCGTGTGCATGTGTGCACATAAGGGATGCAAGTCCCGAGTCAAGAAAAAATTAGCCTGCATCCCCAACTGAGTGAATCCATTTTTTAGATACTGACCAGAAGGCAGGTCCTATAAATGTCCAAAACAACCATAATAAATGATATGGACAAAGTCAGAGGTCAATGGGCAGACGGTCTTCCTCCTCATCCTTCTTCATTTGTAAGCACAAACTGAAAGATGTTCCATGCAAACCTGCACCAAATGCTTCTTTTTCCTCAGAGACAATATTTTTCCAGAATGAAGAACTGTCAATTGTCTCCACAACTCTAACCGCAGAAATACACGTGGAAATGCACTCAGGTCTTTAATCCTCTTTGAGGAGGAGGTCGTGGCAAGGTTATAGTGTGTCCAGGCCAGAATGGGCCAAGGTGGGCTCAAGGTATGTCCAAAATAAGGTCAAAGTGGGATCAGTGAAAAGCCACAATGGGCAGATCAGACAGGTATGAAATAAGGTTATGGTATATGATTCAGCGTAAAATCTAGAGATGTTTGTACCCTGGGGTCAGGGTACATACACATAAACATGGGGTGGTTTTCTAGCTCAAAGTAAACCAGCTGTTGTTATTCAGCTTTGTAGTTTAAAGGAAAAAACAAAAAGCTATTTTCTCTACGTTCCTCCATGTGATTCCAGTAACTTCAATGCCATTCTGTTTCCAGTATCATTTCCACATTTAAATCCTGCCCCCCAAACAACAATGGGTCTCAGTGACAGGGGTTGAGGGGGGAAATTTAGCCATTTAGCATGGACGAGTGCACAGAACCCTCTGAGACACAGAAAACCTCAGGCAAAGCTGGGGTGAAGAGGGGGGGACTGGGTGTACAAAGAGCAGCAATTTACATCTGCATCTTATTGTTTGGTTAAATACCGAAGACAATCCTTTAATGGCCAGAGATTGGCCAGGCACTTTGTGGGCAAGGCCAGCATCAAGGCCGCGCACACAAACAAATGTCAAATTACGCGTGTCGAAAATCACGGAGGGCCTCGGTAAAACACTTAACCTTCCCCCACCCCACCACGTTGCAGCACTTTGGGTGAGCACTGCGCTCGGGGCTGCTGAAAGAGCTGCACAGCCACACGTGCCCGCCTTTGTTTCTTCAAAAAGTCCGGCCTGCATCCAGTTTGCCTTTTATTGGCTTCCAGCTCAGGCTCCGAGGCCAATCACCCGACAGTAATGGGCTGAGACTGGACCTCGGAGCAGCCCCGCTATCGGGCTTCTCAATCAGGCCGAAGCTGAACTGGGTAGCAGTCTTCTGCACGTGGGGTCATGTGGGGTCGAACGTGTGTGTACCCAGGTGCTCACGAGTGTGCTAGTGGCACGGGTGGGCTGTGTGTGCGTGTGCGCGTGTGTGTGCATGCGTGCGTGCACATCAAAACACATAATTACACACGTGGGTGGTCGTAACACAGCAATATACATGGAGGAGGATATGTGGGAGAGTTCAGGTAATTCACTATATAATAATCATGTGTACCAAAACAGCATGTTTACTGGACTGTACATTTTACAAACACTTAAACAATAAGCAGGTGGTTAAATCAGGAACTGAGTTGCAAAAAAATTAAAAAATCCCCACAAAAGCCATACACAGGTAACCAATGGCACATTAAACTAATCACCAGGTATCAAGCAACACAAATAATATAAAAGGGGCATCAGAACAGATAACTTTAAGCACGCTAACACTGAAAAGCAGCTGCGTAATAAAGAGCTGGTGTTACAGGTTACAGCACTGCACACCCATGTCTTTTGCGGCCACGTACACGCTGCTGCTACTCCACACATGCAGCCAGGGGACAAAACAAATGCATGTCAGGAGGTCGAGACAGACCGGGACAAAATTATTACTCGGTGATATACCAAATCAACAAGGAAAAGATTTTAGACCATAAAACGGCAATTATAAGAAGTAGGTAATTAGAGAGGGACCCTAATCTCCACCGTACTAATTACAGAGCGACAGTTTAATTAATTAGGGTCAAAAGTCACTGGCGTTTGTAATGATACAAAGTTATTAAATTTACCCCAGGCTCAGTTAAAATAAGCTGTACTGCCCTCCAAGCAGATACGCGTCACTTAAAAAAAATTTTTCTTCTATCTCTGACTACGATCCTGAATGACAGCAGATTTTAAGAAGATTCATTTTTAAATGAACTAATTTCCAAGGAGATACAGAAATGGACATAAATGCCTTCATTATATAGAGAATTCAGTGAGAATTCTGCTTTTCCATTGGCTGTCCTGCAGATATTCAAGACACAAAGAATGCTACTCCAGCGGTGTGATGAGGGACCACACAGCACACACATCTGAGCCAGCAGGATGCACAACCCCACCAGGGAACACATCTCCAGCCTCCGGCAGGAAAGCAAGGCAGCCCAGTGAAGGTGCCCACTGACACGAGGGCCAGAATCTAACCCAGAGCCCTGGAGCTTAGAGACAACACAGTAACGACCAAACTGCCAATGCTCCAAACCTTGGCGTTAAGAACTATTGCATAAAAACACAAATGAAAGATGGACTGACATACTAGGAAAAACATCCACAAACGAAAACAGACAAGGTTTGTGTTGGGCACAACAGAAATGCATACCGGTGATGTCCAGGCGAATAAGAGCAGCACAAGATGACAGCTTGATGGTAGCTTGATCACCAATTCAAATGTGATTTGTCGCATGAAAGAAAAGCAATGTAAGACACAACAATGCGTGTGAACATGACGCGTCCACCTCCGTTATACACGCAATATGAACCCAAGTGAACATGTTGTGGTGAAGGTGCACTACTGTCAGACTACAGACATCACCCCACCTGTGTGAACGTTCCCTTTGTGCTTCTTCAGTGACTCTTTGCTCTTGAACCTCTTCCCGCAGCTCTCGGCTTTGCAGATGAACCTGGCATCTCCCTTGCAGGCTTCCTTGTGCTGCTCGAAGCTGCAGAGGAGCATGAGAGAGAGAGAAAAGGCAACATAGTGCAGAGAGGAAGGTGAGGAGGAATGGTACAGTGAGACAGGACAAAGCAGCCTGATGTGCTCCAACACAAACTGCAGTGAAACACCTGAATACAGTGAAGTGGTTTGACAAAGGTGAGCAGTGAAGCATGTAATGAAGCCTTACAGTGAGCCATTGCAGTGAGACACAGGAGTGTGGACTGCACTGGGTGATGGGCAGTGAAGCATGTAATGAAGCCTTACAGTGAGCCACTGCAGTGAGACACAGGAGTGTGGACTGCACTGGGTGATGGGCAGTGAAGGATGTAATGAAGCCTTACAGTGAGCCACTGCAGTGAGACACAGGAGTGTGGACTGCACTGGGTGATGGGCAGTGAAGG
>JABJVR010041017.1:0-31687 GCA_025773905.1 Chitala chitala
CATGGATGTGCAGCCGACAAATCTGCAGCAACTGCGTGATGCTATCATGTCAATATGGACCAAAATCTCTGAGGAATATTTCCAACACCTCGTTGAATCTATGCCACAAAGAATTAAGGCAGTTCTGAAGGTAAAAGGGGGTCCAACCCGGTATTAGCAAGGTATACCTAATAAAGTGGCCAGTGAGTGTACAGAGAGTATATTCACCCATACACACAAGTAGGTCTCATCAACATCTTTTTGTTTCTACGCCTAATTACAAAGACATGCAGTGAAGCCATTTTATCCATGTTTTCATTATTTAAAGTCAACTGTGATGTTATGCACCCGTCATGTCCACTTTGTCGACCAGATGTCGGTCTTGCCCTGTTTACTACCTTTTTTATGCTTTCCTTATCCTGCTGTTTTCTGAATTACATCAGTGTTTTCCACTTGTGTCTTATTTTTCCTGTGGCTTTTATATATACTCCCCTTTACCTTCTTTATTTCCTTTCTGGTTGTTGTTGCTTCTGATGGGTTTGATGTTTTCTGCTACCTTAGTTTGTACTTTTGTTGTGTTTCGCCATTGTTACCCTGTTTGAGAGCACTAATAAACCTCCCAATTTGCACAGTACAAGCCAAAAGTCCCTGTGTGAATGTATATTTCTTTTTGTGTGTGTGTGTGTGTGTGTGTGTGTGTGTGTGTGTTTATACTGCAGGTTTTAATACTACAGTTGTTGCTACCTGCTTTATAAAAAGCACCTTACTAAATGTTGAGTGAGGAGACCAGTGAGGTCAGCAGAAAGTATAATTCTGTGAGCAAAAACAGAATTTTAGTATTCAAACAATATTCTGCCAATAGCAGAATAAATTCAAATCACTTTTTGGTCATTGTGACCTTACCGCTGGACGTTGCGCAGCACCCAGTGGTCTTCAAAACATGTTTACATTGTAACAAACCAGGGCAGCTGAAGGGGGGATCAGTTTTGTTGTGGCCTGGTAGCTCAATGGGTAGTGCATCAGGCTGAGAGGTGGAAGACTACTGGTCCCTGATTCAAATCCCAGCCAGGTGTGTCCTTGAGCAAGACACTCAGTGCTAGCTCCCCAGGTGCCACATGTGGCTGGCTGCTTACTGCTCCCCTTAGGAGATGGGTTAAATGCAGAGGACAAATTCCTTGTATGTGACAGATATACTTGGCCATAAATATGATTCCCTTCCCTTTATTTTTTCTGCACATGTTTTTGACAATACCTGTTAGAATGGTGTCAGGGAGAAGGAGCTTTTTCACTTTACATTGTATCTCATCTAAGGTCAAGCACATTCCAAGACAGACTCAATAGCCTCACTCATTAAGTGCTTTAATTTGCGAGGTGGTACCTCTACAGACTGAGCTTGTTGTTTCGACCCACCCACAAATCCTCAGTTGCATTGAGACCTTGAATTTGAACAACATGAGCTCTGTCACGTTCTTTAAATCATTTGTGCAGTGTGAGGGGCGCATTATCCTGCTGAAGGAAATGATTGCCATCGGGGAAAACCGTTGTAATAAAGGGTTGTACGTCATCCACAAAAATGTTTAAGTAGGCATGAAATTGACATCTGCATGAATTGCTAGACCCAAGATGTCCCAGCAGAACATTTCCTTGAGCATTACACTCCCTTCACCAGCTTGTCTTTTTCCCATAGTACACCCTGGTGGCATGTCCTCCCCAGATAAACGGTGCACACGTACCCAGCTCTCCACTTGATGTAAATCAAAATGACTAATTGAAGTCCATTGCTCCAGCATCCAGTTCCAACATTTATGCAACCGTTGTAGACAGTTTCAATGGTGAACAGGCATCAGAATGGGTTTTCTGATTGGTTTGTGGCTACACAGCACCATACACAGCAGAGTGTGCTGCACTTTGTATTGTAGCACACATTCCTCCTGTAACCATCATTAAAATTTTTTGTGATTAGTGCCATGGTAGCCCTTCTGATGGTTTGGACCGGACGAGACAACCTTTGTTGCCCTTGTGCATCGAACAGCCTTGCTCAGGTTGCTCAGATCTATACGTATGACCCGTTCTCATGCATCCAAAAAAGGATTTAGAAGAATCAACTTATAACTTACACATATATTCCAGACCTTCACATGCACTGTTGTTAAGAGTCACTTCACCTGAGAGTGGTCATGTTTTGACTGGATCATGTATGTTCTACATGTCACAGTACATGTATTGTTGCTAACTGATCTCTGACAACTTTAAGCCCCAACAAAATGTTACAAACTTTGCTTCTCTCTGTACTTTATCTCCTAGGGAGAATCAGGAGAAGATGATCTATTATCTCCTCCTTGACCGAAAAGAGCGATATCCCAGTTGTGAGGATGAAGACCTTCCTCCCAGAAATGACATAGGTGGGAGCCTTCTTCTTCAAGGGCTGGCTTTTGTACTTCCTTCTCCTTTACAAACATGTCTCTAAATCTTCTTGCTTTCAGTTGTGGTGGTAACACCCCCCTCCCCTGTCCCTGGTGGTAGGTGATAATTGAGTTTAATTAAACTTAATCAGATTGAGTGAGACTGTTGGCTTGGCATATTACCTTTTGGCAATTTTTTCTGGATCATAAATGGATGTGGTAATCTATAAAAACACTGGAGACCAGCTATTGCTGACTAACTATTGATAACTGATCTGCATATATGCACATTTATACATTCTGTGTTGTAAGATATGTTATATTTAAAATATCTTCATTCAATTATCAAAGAGTCAGTTTGTCTCGTACAGAGAAGACAGCATAAAGAAGGGAATTTTGCTTGGTTCAGACTCAAATCGTTATGGCTATTACAGGGCAAGGTAACTAGTTGGTAACTCTTACAGTTCGTGAGAGGAGATACTAGGAATAAAAATGGTCATTATGCAGTGAGAGCACTAAAGCTGTCCTCGTCTCTGAGCAGATCCACCCCGGAAGCGAGTGGATTCCCCAATGTTGACCCGCCATGGCCGCTGTCGGCCTGAGAGGAAGAGCCTGGAGGTGTTAAGCGTGACAGAACAGGGCTCCCCAACACCACCGCGGCGAGCGCTGGACACAGCCGCACACAGCCAGAGGTTAGCGCTTCTGTTCCCAACACAGCTGAAGACAGCTACAGGTTAGCACTTCTGTTCCCAACACAGCTGAAGACAGCCACAGGTTAACGGTCTCGTTCCCAACACAGCTGCACACAGCCAAAGGTTAGGCTTAAATTTTGTGTTTGTCTAGGCTGGATTAACATATAATGACACTGATTTGGACCAACAACAGAGTACCAGTTGTATACTGCATGACCAAGTCCTTGTCATAAAAACCCCATGACACTGTCTGGATAAATGACCAAAATGCATATAAAAATTTTAGCTGCTTTTAGATAACCTTAAAACAAGCAGTGTTAGGTTTATACTATACAGACTGCTACAGATTTTCAGAGGAAGGATAAATATCGTAAACACATTAGAAATTAAAGTTTATCAAGGACTGAGAAGCCAAGTAGAGTGGTCACCAATACAGCATCTTCTGTAGTGTTGTGGAAACATTGGAGACGTGCATTACATCTTACTCCTGCACCCTGCCAACACCCTTCCAATCCCCTCTCCAGGTCTCGTTCAGTCAGTGGAGCGTCAACAGGACTGTCTTCCAGTCCACTTAGCAGTCCTAGGGTAGGTGAACATCTGATCAAGATTGTAAAAACTGTCTTCCATTTGTACAAAGTAACATTGAAGTTTAGAGTATGGATGTGATACACCTTTTAAAATTAGTGTTTAAATTGGCTTTCATATACTATGCTATAACTATAAAATAATGACATTATTATTATATAGTGATGTCCTTACTATAACCAGATAAAGTAACTGTTATATTCCCTCTTGCTTTTACGACTACTGTTTTAAATGTTTGTTTTGTTCAGAGGATACAATTCTGTTTTGCTGATTTAGAACTATCTGAAGATTTCCATTACATACATGCAAAAAATCATATTCTGAGTCATGCCATACTGTAAATCTTTCTTTCCAGTTTTACATCTTGAGCATTTTATGCTTTCTGGTTTTGTATTTTATTTTTAGGAAACTAGATAATTCACACCAAGTTTAGTGGAACATAGGTCAGGCAGTCTCCATGGTAATGAGACTGAAATGGAGGCTTGGTACTACATGATATGGAGGTACTATATTATGGAATCTCTTTTATCTTTGCCTGACAGTGGAATGTCCACATAAGAGGTACCGGTAGTCATTATGAATAATATAAAGTTATGCTTCAGGGTGCTGGAATCCAACCATAATGTTTCTGAGAACAAATGTAGGTCAGTTTTCTCAAAGTAATACAAAGAGGATGTGAAAAGATGTTAGCATTTATACAGGATATATTACTGGATATCATTACAGTATGTTAATTAATTTGAAAAATCTTAAGACCACCATCTTTATCACTTTTATAAAAGTGTTCATATGATACACAACGATTTATTGGGGTTTTTACTCATTTGAGTTTCTTCATGAGTTCAGCCAACATAATTCACAGCCCATGACATGTCTCATTTCCATTTCTTTCTCCATTTTTCCATTTCTCCTTCTGTCTTTCTTTTCCATCCCCACTTTCTGTCTCACCCTGGTCAGAGCCCAGTCTTCACTTTCAGCCAATCAGAAGTCACTACTGCCACTGCCACCCAATCAAAGGAGCCTAAACCAGGAAGTGGCACCACCCCTCGCTCAGCTCAGCGAACTCCTGATCAAAAAACCCAAACATTGCCATCCAAAACTCCCTCAGATCGCCCTCATCTTCAGTCTGTGAAATCTCTCCAGCTGCAAAACCCCCCCTCACCCTCCCCATCCCCTTCTCCTCTTTCTCCCATCCCTCGCTTTTTCTTTTTCCCTGCTCCATCTGTTCTAAAATCTGTCACCAAATCCATCTGTCCTAACTCTGGCCATCCTAACACTGTGTCACAGGTCACTCCCCAGGGTTCTCCGCTCCCTACCCCACTTGGTACCCCTGTTCACCACCCCCAGCACCCTCCTCCTACCCCTCCCTGTTCTTCTTCTTCCTCTTCCTCTTCACGGGTGGACGGTGGTGGAGTGGGCGTTGGCTCCCTCTCTCTAACTCCACCCTCCAGTCCTGGAGGCAGTGGTGGCATGGCGGCCAGTAGCTCCGCCCATTGGAGGACCCGCCTCAACTCCTTTAGAAACAATCTGCTGGGCTCACCTCGCTTCCACCGCCGCAAGTTGCAGGGTAAGAAAAGCTGTTGTTGTGGAGAGATGTAAATAGGTCCAAAGTCCTGACTGCAAAATGGTGGTGTAATACTGCTCTGACTACAAGATAAAAATCAACAGTAAAAATATATACAGTGGAACCTTGGATTGCAACTAACTTGCTTTATGAGAGTTTTGCAAGACGAGCAATTTGTTAAAATTATTCAAATGAAGTACATCCAGTGGGTATTAAAATAACTAACAAGCAGTTTAGACAAAATTCAATTTAAATTACATTGGGTTATACTGTACTTTCCTTAAAGACTTGGGCAGCTTTAGCTGAAAAACTTTGGGTTTTGAATTTACAAATTAGAAACTTAGAGATAGTATTCAATGCAGCAGGTTTTTTAAAATGATTTGGGAATAAGGAGAGAGGAGGTCCAAATGCAGTAGAAGGCAGTTTATTAATGGTCCAAAAAAGGTATAAAGCAGGGTTACTAGGGGATACAGGCTAACACAACACTCAACAAATCTACTCTCTACAATACACTGCAATAACCGGCAAGGAACAGATACAGTAGGCAGGTTTATAAAGACACAGGGAAATGAGGAATGGCTGGAGAACACCGATTACATTAGAGCCATAGACACGAGGGAAAAGTAAATGGAAAAAGTGACATCGAGGTGACACATGGGACACAACAGGCATTTTCAAACACAGAACTTTTTCACCAGACAAATTTGACTGGAATATTGCACACTGTATTGAATAAATATCATACAAGCGCAGCACAGTTTTTATAATTAGGAGTTCATAAACCATGCATGACGAACTGCAGAGAGTGCTCATCGATCAGAGCTGATATGGGTGATGACTGTCAGCAGAATGCATTGTAAAATTATATTGTAGAGTGTGATTTCAGTTCAGTGGTTTCCACTGATTTTAGGTATGGGGCAGGGATTGAATTTTTAAAAGTTTCTCATGATTTGATGCATACACACAAATTGTAATGGAAAAACACTAGAAAGCCAGAACTTTTATAAAATGTACAGCTTGTAAGGAAGAGTTTGATTGATCATGTTGTAAAGAGTTGGGTGGCAGGGTCATTGGTGCTGAGTATGGAGAGTAGAGGGAACAAAGTAGGGAGCGTGTAGATAAAGCTGAAAGATACATCAGCGTCCATGTTTTGCATGCTCGGTTTAAATTATCTCGCAAATTCATGCTTGCTGTTATTAACCGCAACATGAACACTGATTGCATTGAAAAATGTGTTTACTTTTGATCTGTGTTAGTTGGTTCTGAAACCAAATGACATACACCAAGAAACAGTAGCTACTCTGTCCCTCTCTCATTCCCAGTCCCTACATCAGAAGACATGTCCAGCCTAACGCCAGAGTCCAGTCCAGAGTGAGTAATGTGTCTTTATGTTCACAGTTAATTGGGTTAATGGTGATGTAGAGCACAGCTTGTCCACTGAGTGTTTCATCCTTTCTGGGACCCATTGGCTTTCTTCACAGACTAGCAAAGAAGTCCTGGTTCGGAAACTTCATCAGTCTGGAGAAGGAGGAACAGATCTTTGTAGTGATTAGAGACAAACCCCTCAGCTCCATCAAAGCTGACATTGTCCACGCCTTCCTCTCGGTGCGTTCCTCTTACCCTCTGTTCCTTCCCCTTTTGTTCACTTTCCATTCAATTTCCTGTCAGTGTTGTGTCATAATCTTTCAGTTTGTTCCCATTTTTGGTTCTGTCCTCATTTTTGTCATGGAATCAACCTCAGTTCTATGTGTGTGTTGTTATAGATTTTAACCCATTTTTTGTTCTTGTGTTGAAATGAAGATAGCTCACATCAGAGTGTTGTGCAACAGGCCAATCAGCATCCACAGTTTTTGCTTGCTGACTGATTGGCTGTAATGACCTGAAGCTTTCATGATTACCCCTTTTTCCACGGGTATTGGTGCCGGTCCTTGGCTGGTGCGGAAACTTGTCTGACTGCAAACCTGCCTGTTTCCACAGTCTTCCAGGGACAAATACTAAGCAATGACATAGCAACCACATGACTGACCTGTTCCAGTGGCAGTGCAAAACAAACATGACAGACCACATTCTCTGTACAGCATTGCTTGTAGCATTTAAAATATATTTTCATATCCAAACTCAACTCATTCAGTGTCTTTACACAAGCCATTGTCATAAGCAATGACATACACATTTATTTAGCAAATTTATTCACCAGTCAAACGGCAACAAAATGTGACTTTTTTCCATTTAATGGTGAAAATGACAATTTTATCAGCTGACTATACCAAAAAAACTTTTTTTCAAAAAACCTTTCAAAATGTTCATGTCTACGTTGAGATGTTTAAAAAGTATGAAAAGATTGGCTGTATTTACTATTGGAGGAAAGATTGTTTGGTGTTTGAGATCAGCAAATTCGCTACTGTTGCAGGTCCCTCAAGCTAATTTTAAGAGGTGGAGTGACTGAGTGTTTTTGATTTCCACTCCTCGTTTGTGGAATGCGTTGCCACTGGAGATTTGCTCGGCAGTGGAACTCTTGGTTTTTAAATCAAAGCTAAAAACTCATTTGTTTGCCTCGGCATTTGAGGCCACTTAGAGGTCAACTGATTTGTTTCTTGCTGTTACTGCTCTCCTATGCCATTGTTTTAAATGTCTGCCTTCTATTTGTCACTTTTTACTGATTTTGGTGTAGCATTGTTTTTTTGTTTTTTATAAATTATGCTTTTACTATTGCTTTGTTTTATTCTATTTTACTCTATAGCACTTCGGGCAATCTGAGGATTGCATTACGCGCTATATAAATAAAGTTCGTTTGCTTGCTTGCTTGCTTGCTGGTGTGTCTTACCCCTCAGCGATCTACTTCCTGGTTTCTGGTTCCAGACCAGAAAGAATTTAGGGCTGGTTGAGAACTGATTTTGTGGCACTGGCAATAGTTTTTTTTTAGTAGAAACATAATGAACGGTTTGCTTTTTGTAGAACCCTCAGATTATCAGGGTCTGGTTTATTGACTGTCCCAAGGGTTACTAGTAAACATGGGGAATCAGCCTTTAGTTTTCAGGATGTTCATTATTGGGATCAATTACTTGAAAGTATAAGACAAGCTCCCACTGTTACCACATTTAAATCTAGACTAAAGACACAGTTATTCTCTAAAGCCTCTGACTAAAAGTTCTTATATTAATTTTCCTTTTAATTTTGTGTGTTGTTTATAAATTTTTTAATATGAGTTTTGTCCTTATTCTAGTATATATGTATTTTATGTTGATGTTTTCTTTTACGTAAAGTACTTTGAATTGGCTTGTGTACGAAAAGTACTATTTAAATAAATTTTGCCTTGCTTTGCCTTGTCTTTTTGGACACTGGCAAGGTGATTAGGCCTGATGACATCTCCGCAACTCAGCTCTGAGGAATGTAACCATGGCCACCTGTTTTTTTCTCTTTCAGATTCCTTCCCTCAGTCATAGTGTCATCTCCCAGACGAGTTTCAGAGCTGAGTACAAATCATCTGGTGGTCCTTCCGTCTTCCAGAAGCCCGTCAAGTTCCAAGTGGACATTGCCTTCTCTGAGGGAGAACGTGAACGAGAAAGGCAAAGGGCTGAAAGGGAGGGGAAGAAGGAGACGGGAATCTACAGTGTGACTTTCACTCTCATATCTGGTATGGTGGTGACTAAAGGGAAAAACTGAAGCACAAATGTTAAGCAAGCTGGTTATCTTACATAACCAACTGAGATAATAGGTATGCTCACTGTGACCATGAGCAAAATGAACATTTAGTTTCATAGCTGAATATGCGCCTGCATGTTGTCCTGTGGATTGCACGTTTCCTTACACGTTTGCCATGCATTCCTAGTCATCTGTATGTTTGTGCAGGTCCGAGCCGCAGGTTTAAGCGGGTGGTGGAGACCATCCAAGCCCAGCTGCTCAGCACCCATGACCAGCCGTCCGTGCAGGCACTGGCTGGTGAGCTCCCTTGCACGGCACGCAGCCCTCAGTGCGATGCCTTCCACGGCATGTGCATCACTCTCTCCCTTGTCCCCCCGCCAGATGAGAAGAATGGCCAGCTGTCCTCGCGGCCCCCAGGCACCCCCACACGTCAGAATTCCCGCCGCTCAGAGGGGGGTGGAGACAGGAGTGACTGGGGCGAACGAGGGGATGGAGGGGGTGTAGGAGGAAGTGGGGGCGTACTACAGCGCAGAGGGTCCGGGAAGGATAAAAGTCGACTCCTGTCCTCCAATGGAACTCAGTCCCAACCCTGAGGAAATTGCAATAACAAATTTAAACTGTAGAGGGCCTCCTGTTCACCATAAGAAAAAAGAAAGTCTCAACTAAAATTATTCATAAAAACTGAATCTCAGAGTAAATATCTGAGAAATGTTCCCTATAGAAGAGAAAGACAGATTCAACATAATGTGAAGCAAGTCTTGCCGTAATAAACGTCTTTTATGCATAAATACAGGAAAACCAAAAAGGGAAACAATGGATAGAAAGAAACAAAAACCATCAATGTTCGACATTCCCACATAAATAACTATTATCCATTGAAATATTTAAGTAGTTTGTTGTCAGAAACAATAATGAATGAAAGCCATGGGGAAAGGAGAAATTCATGTGATTATGGATTACAAATACAAATTATTCAATGCAATATACCCAATATTGCAAGAAAAACCCTTTCCAAAGCCTTTAAAGAATGTTGTATTGTGTTTTTTGAAAAAAGAAAATGATTCAGGTTTAATTAACCTGAATAAATTTAAATTCATTAATACCTTTTTCCTCTTTACCCATTCACTTAGCTCCACTAAACTGCCAGACGAGTTAAAAGTCTTTTTGAG
This sequence comes from Chitala chitala, assembly GCA_025773905.1. Taxonomy (NCBI): domain Eukaryota; kingdom Metazoa; phylum Chordata; class Actinopteri; order Osteoglossiformes; family Notopteridae; genus Chitala; species Chitala chitala. The sequence continues at coordinate 10,034 of JABJVR010041017.1, forward strand.
AGAAAACGAAGCAAAACAAAGCTGGCATCAAACAGATTTATTTCTCTACATCAGAGTCTGTCATAAGTGGTTCAGAGCACTCCAGCATTTAGCCAGCACAACAACGCAATTGGTTCAGTAAACACTAATGTTTATACCATGGCACTAATTTACTACCATTATAAAAAAAAGTTTTTTTCCTTCTTTGTTTTTATGAATTTCAGAAATGTGATCATGTCATGAAAGTAAAATTGTAAATTTGACCTGACCACATTTCTGAAATTCATAAAAACAAAGAAGGAAAAAAACTTTTTTTTATAATGGTAGTAAATTAGTGACTATTTCATAATCTTTCATTTTTCAGGTGGTCTCAATTATAAAATCAATAGAGGAAAGCAGTTTTCAAAGGCAGTTATCTTAATGAAGGAGGTTTACTGAATAAATACCTCTACTGTGAAACCAAGTACAGTAGGACCCCTGTATCCAGTATCTGCTGATCCACTTAACTGCAGTTAACGATTGAATATAAAAAATGCATAAACACGCAGTTCACAAGTTTGAAACGGCATGCCAATCAAGTGCGTGCTGTACAGGCGAGCCTAAACATGAAGAGGACACACCAAGCGATGCCAGTACTGATTCGTCTCCTTTGTTTTGGTAACTGCAGAAGCTCATGGGGACTGCGCAGAGTGCTTGTAGGAAAACAGCAGCAGGACACACACGATAATAAGGGCGAATTTTGGTAGTGAAACGTGATGGAGTTTTATTTATGAGTCAATACAAAGTGATGGACAAACAATAGTGCACAAAATGGCTAATATACAAACGAATGAATAAAGAGGAAGGATGAGGACGAAAATCAAAGCCAAAGCAAAAAAAGAAATAATACAGTCCAAGAAGATAATTATTCACCACTGAATAACTACACCAAGACTGTAAAGTAAAGCCAAAACCTAACTATGCTTACATGACTTAAAACAAAAATACAAAGTGATGTTCAGTTAGAAGCCTATTGTACTAGACAACAAAAATGCACAGTGGAAATGTGGATAGGGGCCCTAACCTGTCCCCAAATCCCAACCTAAATGTAACACACAGTAAGAGTGTTTACAAAAAGACACTAAGGGGAAATCATTATCGACAAAATCCTCTCTTGTTCATAACACCAAAATATTTCTCCTCAAACTCTCTCAACATCAACACAACCAACCCACAACTTCCAGGAAGTCACTTCAGTACTCTTTAAATTTCTGAACCAGAGATTTCCTGTCAAAGTCTTGGTTCTTCATTTGTTTTTCGGGCTGATGATTGGCATTTTGGAGACCAGTGGGTGCTCTCCAACTCAGTCCTGAGAAAATTTAAAGAGACTGAGTAGAAAACGCAAATATGTTTGGGGACATTACAATAGTAAAGGGTCATACAGTATAAGGCATCCACTCATTCACTGTTCCAGCCAACCACGGTAGAGCTTGTAATGTAATACCTGTGGATACGGTGGTCCTACTGTATATGTATAAATTCAGGGATGAATGAAGCAGTAATTAGTGTCCCATGGCATGGTTAAGTTAATCCTCTCTTATGCAATTAAACTATGTTTTAAGGAGCCTGGCTTGAACAAGGCTTAAGAGAAGCTGAGATTCAGAACCATGGTCTAAAATCTTTACTGTAATTAATAAAGGGTGGTAGATGGCCTGTCTGCCATTATAACACTCTGAAGAGGGGATCACTTGAGGACCTGGACATCATCAGTAAACCCTATCCCACACAGTCCCCAAGTGGATAAATAAAATGAAGTTGATGATCATGATGGAACCCTGGAGCCTGTGAAGACACGCCTCTGGAGCACGTGTTCAATACTGCAAAATGGAACCAGAGACAGTGACTCTTTGTAACCTAAATGGAATGAACAAACAAACAACAACAAGAACAAAAAAAAAAAAACTAAGTGAAAAATGTGCAAAATGAAATCCAACATCTTTTGAGAAGCTTGTTTTGCAACCTTAAAATTAAGTTTTTGCCGAATGGAAAAAAAAAAACTTGCCAAGTGAATGTCAAAAATTATTTATTGTATTTATTTACTGATTTAAATGTATTTATTTTATTTAAAGAAAATGTCAACAGAACAAAGCAGAAAGCAGACAGACTGAATGAAATAAAATGGAAGCAATGCATTGGTATTAAATGGTGAAGCATAACATCTTTTCAAACTGCAGTGGAATAGAAGTGCATTAATAGAAGTACACAGACCATAATCATATATTGAGAAATTAAAAATATTTTAAGATAATGTTAATTTCACATTTTTTTATTAGGTACAGAATTCCATCAAATATGTTCAAATGAAAGTTGCGCTTGTAAATTGTAGGGAAAAGAAATTCGAAAACCATGACAAAAGCTGCAAATACCACAGTTGAACAAATCGATTGTGCTGTATTTGTTTTTTTCAACTGTGGATGTGAAGCTGATTATTGCGGAGACTGCAGGACCGAGGATGTGAACAAGCGAATAACTCTGTGCTCTTGTCTCATGCATATGCAGTATTCGTGCTTAATATTACAGACTTGAGAAGACAACAGCGCATACTTTCAGCAGCTGTGCTGAACACTGAACTGCACTGTCAGAACATAATATTTGGCAGGAAGACAAATTCAGTCATATCCCTAATTTAACCCTTAAACCATGCCACGTGTGTTTTCCCCTTCCTTCCCTCCATGTTGACTGCAAGAACCTCAAAGACAACGATCTTCTTATGCACAGAAAATGAAAAAAACAAGAGAGGCGTCATTCTAGTTACTCTACTGTCTCTTCACTGTACTGATTAGCACAGGGCTTCCATGATGAATGGATTTTTGTGTGTCCAGCAGTTACAAAAAATACTTTTCAGTAATAGATGTACTTTTCTGTTTTAACATCATCAATGATTCTGTTGCCATTCTGCTATGCTGTTGACCAGAAAACTCAATTTACATAACATGATATGCCACAGGCTATGGTACAAAATATTTTTATAGTAAATCAGAGGCAGCATTTTATTGCATGAATGTAGGTTTATTCAATTAAAGTAAGGGATAATGGGCACATAGAAATTACTTCACTTTGTAGAACTGTCCCATCTATTGTTGCATATTAGCCTTGGGTATAATAGGTCTTGTTTAAAGGAGTAATAAGCATTTTCTAAAAGATTGTCAAAAAACATGTATGTTTCCTCTCTGATCTCTTTGCTGCAGAATTATAGCCTTTAGTCTTTTTCCGCAAACACTCATTCTTGAGGCCTTTGTGCGAAAATGTTAGCATGTGTGGTACATGTACCATTATACATACGTCAAGGTGGCCATTTCACTAGGGCTGTCTTTGTGTGTATGTAAATATGCATTTCCTTTCAAGGCCATGACTTTCAAGGCCATGACTTTGATCATTCATGGATGAATGATCACAAATGATGAGAAAGAGGTTAAAAGACAGTTAGAGGAACTAGAATGATAACACTTTAATTCATCTGACATTAAAAGAATTAAAATATTTAAATTGCAACATGTTCATTAGAACAATACCCCACCTTTTGCCCTACTTTCACTGGTTTTGCACCTCTGGACCTCTCCTGCTTGAACCTGTGTCCTAGGCTGTATTGTTATACATATATGTTCTTCCATAGCCCTGTTCTCCTGATTGTAAATGTCCCAGTCCACCCATAAGATCATATCCCTTTTTGTTGTACACAGTACAATATAAACCCACTTGTCTCTCTGCTTTATTCTATTCACTCTATGATTACTGTTACCTTTGTTGATTATTCCATTTAAGATTGTAAACCATATTCTCTTTTCCATGCACAAAAATGTTTTCCTGTTAAAATCTGAAAAATAAAAAAATGGAAAACTTTAAAATGAATTATCTGTATTATACAATAAGGATGAAAGTGCACTATTATTGCCTGTGGTAAAGGAACAATACTGACATTGATTATAGTCATACATAAAACAAATATCACATTATTATGGTTATAATAAACTTTTAAAAACTGGTTTCAGTGTAGTCTCTTAAAATGTTTTCTGGCAACACTTGATCTTTCTGTTTTTTAAACATTTGTTTGACAGCTTGATATGTAGATTCATTTAACATATTATAAAGCTGTGCGAGATTTGTCAGGCTATGCTTTATAAATCATTTCATGCCGAAGGGTTTATGTCTTCAGTAAATCAAACTAATCTAAAATTGATCTAACTTGCTTCTCCCCCCTTCTCCATGCCTTGTGCTACCTCCGGTAAGTATTAGCTAAAACAAGAAGGTTCAGGCCAGTGCTTTGGTTGATAGTTCTGTATAATGGCAAATTATTAAAATTCTTTCCGATTTTAAATTATGTCCAATATTACATTCTTTGGATTATTAGATAGATGATTCCACGTAAAAGCTAATAGAAACACAGAAGTATAAACTAGGCAAATCACAATGCTTTGCTGGCATTACCATTAACAGCAAACACATTAACCCAGCTACAAAAATAGCCTATTGGTGTAGTGAACTAAGCATTAAGCGGTGTATTGCAGAAGGTCGTTGTGTATCGTAAGTGACCAAAGAGGAACCTTAGAGTTTGTTTTGCTATGATAACTGCCCGTTACATTGTCAAGAACATGGAAGCGTTAAGACACTAAGGAGCATCTCTATGAAAAATCATCCGAAATATCTGTGTACAACTCTGATGCACGGCAAGTTTTCATCTGTGTAACTTGAAAATTTTGCAGCAGAACAACACATTTTGGTCTGTTAAATTTGAAGTACGTAACACACAATTCATAATCAGCTTTTAAAGGACTGTTTCTCCACATCTTATTCAGTCTGACCAAAAGGCTACGGATGCAACTAAAAGATTCGTAACTTGAAAGTAATTACAAGCCTTGCATGTAGTTGGAAGCAAAGCAATGCCGCTGACACTGGGATGTCGCTGATTGGTTGCCAAGCGATGGAGAGGCTTGCGCTGCTGCACTCATCTGCGCGCGCTCACCGACGAGCATCGCTTCTAGAACAAGAGTCTGGAGAAGAGGAAGAAGGGGCGAGTTACCAAAGTTACTACTGTAACTCTAAATTAGGTATGTGCTCAGTCTGTGCATGCATTTTTCTTAAGCGAATTTGTGCTTTACTTCATTACGTGCTAGACTGATGCGTTTTTTAAAACACGTTAGCTCACCAGTTTATGTGCGTTGAAGGTGTGGCTGTTGGGTGGGTACTCAGACATCACTTAGCTAGCTCGCGAAAATCGCCGTAGAAATGCAATAGGGGAACACAGTGTTTAAGTAGTAGGGTTGTAGCTATTAACCTTGCACTTATTGTGTTATGCCAACTCGTGACTAGTTTCTTTCGTACGATATTATTTCTATAACGCAGGTTAACAGGCATAGCTAGCATTTCGCTGGATTTGGCCTCCTTTCAAAGCTGGCCAGTGAAACACATCGAGCAAATTTAGTATTTAAATATAGGCTGTCTTCGCTATAGTTGAAAACATTTAAAAATAATGTACAGCTTGATATGTAGATTCGTGATTTTTATTGCTGGCATTATTAATGCATAAAGGTGTTTAGTAATAAATAGCCATCGTAGAATTTCCTGTTCTCCGTCTTCTCATTGGCATGAAAGGTTGAAAGTAAAGCGCGATTTATAATTATATGCGGTTAACATAGTCAGCGCTTCCAAAACAATCTTAATTTTGAATGAGGTGTGACAGTTAATTTTTGTGTTCGTATTTTCCCACGATTTTCCTAGACGTCCATATATTTTCTTGGTTTTCTTCATTCATTTAATAAGGTAGCCGTTTTTTTTTAAAGATGGCTTATGATAAATTATGAATGACTGTTATTTTGTTACAAAATTATGTGCAGTGCATCTTTGGTTAATAAACTGCGCATTAGTAAAACGTATCTAATGGTGCCGTTATCCCACTTTCGTTGCATTTACTGAGCACTTCAGTTGCGCGTGAGCCATTCTCCTAGCAGGCAGCGTATGGTGTGTGAGTGGTACTGTGTTAAATTACAGTTGCCGGAAATGTTTTCCTTTTTTGCTTTCAGTCAACAATTCAAAGGGAGTGGGCGTTTGCAGTTGTACCTGAACCAGCATATAGCAAAATATTTATGGTTTATCCACTCTGTTGTATAACCGCCATAGCCTGTAGTTTTAGTTTCTACTCTACTGTGTCCTTTTGATTGGTATTTCCATGATTTACATAACATTTTCTCCTTTACAAAGACCCACATGCAGCAAAACGCAGATATGTTTTCATTTGTGTTTTCTTCTACACTTGAACATTCTGAGCCTTAATAGACAGGGAAATTGTATACAGTAATATATTGTAAGGTAATACTGTTTGTTTTATGCAAAGGTTATTGGTTTAATTGTAATTCGTGCCTAGTGAAATGACATAGGGCCCTATTTAAGTTGCTTTGCCATATTTTGAATGGGAACTGATCATAGCACTGTACAAGTAACGATGCACAACAAGTCCAAGTGTTATTTCTGAGGACAAATGGTACAAGGAGTAGTTGAAACAATAAGGCAGTCTGTTTCAGTGAGGGTTTATTGCAGTATATAGTGTTGGTCTCTTAGACAGAAGTATGTTAATCGGTGTGTCTAGCTCTTGAGGTGGTTTTTTTTTTTTTAACCACAGAATAAGCTGATCAGGAACACTGGGTAATGCAGTGACAACGCAAACAGATGATGCACTTTTAAAATACTGTGCATTTGCAAGGCAATATGAAATGTAATAGGCCGTCTGTTGGTCCTTGCTGTTGTAATTTCTAACTCTTTTTCACTTGTACAGTTTACAAATAAAGTCCTAGATGCACATCACTACAGTTATTTGTAAATTAAAATTATGAAGTAGTGGGTAAGTCTTAGTTTTATGTCCCTTATGTCTCCGTTTGAAATGTACTAGATGAACAGGGGCTGTTAAAAGTATGTTTGTTTAAAAAAAATGCCAGAAAAATGTGTTCAGTTGAAATGTGTATACAGTAACATCAAAGACATGCTGTTTAAAGTGACCGTTCATTTTAACACGCACACCTTACGGTGCAGCCTAGACATATCATCAGTGATGTATCTTGGGGTCATCGGATATTTCGGGTCTTTCATTCATCATACACCCTTGCCCATGAGACCCAGTCAAGGGTGATCAGTCCCTGACTTGTGTCTGGTTAACTTGCGACCAAATTAATTTCCAAATTTATCTCCGTTTATTAGTTTTTGGGTATTGGCTAATACCAAATTGTATTCTTGGATTTTTAAATAGTTCATCCATTATCCAGTCACTTATCCTTTCCAGAGTAATGAGTGGCCTGGAGCCTGTCCCAGGCAGCCTAGAACTCAATGCAGGGTATACCTTGGACAGAATGCCATGCAGTAACCATTTCTGAGAATGTTTCCAGTCAGTATTTTGAGTGCTTAAATGTAGTTTAATATTGCATATGAACTGATTGTCTGTTAAGTTACCCATGTTGCATATAAAATAGTGACAGAACAAGATCAGATCAGAGTAGACGTGGTGGTGCTTTCAAGCTGTTCTCAAACTCTAACTAAAGTGTGTTGGCTCAGTGCTGTACATTTCAGGCTGATGAGACGGTTAGGAGAAGTGTGGATGACCTAGTCCTTCTGTTAGTCTGGGACAGCTCTCGCTTTGTACTTCCCAGTTTCACACTCCCACACCTTCTGTGCCTCTGCTGCTGTGTCCCATCGCCTCCTCTGTTTCCATTCTGAAAGTCCATGTGCTCCATCTTTCCTGCCAGTATCCAGAAGCAATCCAAAGCAGGTATTACATTGACAAACTTCCCCCCTGTGTTACCTGGCTGTGGCTTTCTTTGTGTTTAATTAGTTGCACATATATTTGTGATTTGTCGTTGTGCACTCTGTCACGCTCTCATTTAGTCACTTGGGGAAGCTGTATTGCAAAAGTCACTGTATAAAATCAAGTCAAAGTTTATTTACGAAAGGCACAAAAGTATAGTTCTCAAAAATTACAAGATAAAATTGCAAAACAGGAACACAGAAATAATGAAGAAAACTACTTGACCTAAAGCCAGGTCAATATGATATATCCAGATTGCATAGTATGTCCAGTGGATGTACAGTAACCTCACCTTTTAACAGGAGTTTTTAAAGTGGATTGCTGACTGGGATTGAAGCTTGGCTGTTAGATTCTGTAGGGAGTCACTTCCTAGTCAGGGTAGGTGTGACCTACCTTTTGTTTACTTTCTGCAGGTTGCCATGTTTTTGCCTGTCCATCTGCACATCCTAATAATCAACTTAATTTTGTCAGTTATGGTGTTTTGAATGTTTATTACACAGTATGGAGCATTTTTTTGTCTGGTATTGTACTGTTTCTAATTTCCTGTGAAATGGAGTCCGTCCATCCTTCCATAGCAGTTAAGTGAAAAGACAGGTGTTTTCCTCTAATCTTGTACTTCGACACAATGTTATGTGTGTGGGCAGTGATGGACTGACCCTGCTCTGTTTTTGGAGTGTCCTCTGGCCCATTTCACCTCTGCATTTCCCAGCAATGAGATGCAGACGTGGGACAGTTGGCTGACTTTTAGAGACCACAAGAAAGAAAGATGAAGCAAAACCAGATTGATTGCTCTGCAGGGATTGTGTTGAGCAAAGTTTTTTGTAAACTGTTGAAGCCTGTCTAGATTCATTTTGAATTAACCATTTTATTAATTATGCTCTTGGTGTTGGCTGAGTGAGATCCAACAAGACATCCACAGTTTGGCTTTGGGCCGTGGCCTTTGACTTGCTTGCACCTATTGTGGTGAAGCGAATTTTGTCGCTGCATTGTGTTGCCCTTGGACATTCTTAAAAGGGTAACAAGATGATTGTTCACTCATGTTGCCGTTGTAATGGGATAAGGTGGAATGTCATTACAAGATAGCGACTTGCTTCAAGGAGTCCTTATGGAACAAACAGGTCATTCCACAGTGGTTTCACCTCGGTCAGGGGTGTCTAATCACAGTCTTAGATGGCTGCAGTGGGTGCAGGTTTTCCTTCCAACCTATTTGTTCATTTTAGTTTGACCACTATCTTAATTAAATATGAATTATATTCTTGCTTCTTTTTATTGTTTCTGATCATTTGGAACTGTGTGAACTTATGTGTCATAATTAGTTGGGGAAAAAACAAGTTCCGAAGGAGAAAGTTAAAAGTGAGACTCGTGCTTTAAGATCTGTAACAAAATATATATCATGTTTCTGTGCAGAATTTAAGCAGAAAATGTTTGGATTAGTTAGCATGGTGTTTACTGGTTTGAATTAATCACTAGTTGTAGTCAGATTGTAATAATTAATGATCAGAAAAACAGGTGCCACTGAGAAAGTAATCACCACCCTTGATTCTAACAAGTATTGTTTAAAAAAATCAAAATCGTACAATAATTCAAAAATGATAAGCAACATCAGTATGTCTTTATCGTGCTTTAAAAAATTTCATTAAAAATGAATAAAGCTCGTTTAGAATTTTTGCATCAACACATTAATTTGTACGAGAAAGTTACTAATGTATAACTAACGTTTAGCTGACATTACAGTTTAGTTAACTTTAGAAATTGGCTGAAACAAAAACCTGCACCTGTTGCGATGCTCCAGGAACATGATTGGACACCCCTGACCTAGGCTGGCATGTTGCATGAATTTTTTTTTTTATGTGAAACTCTGGCCAGTCATTATGGTTCATTGATAACAAAATTTTTTTTTCCCTACCCTACTCAGTGCCTAGGTCCCTTGAACGGTGCCAGCCGTCACCATTTTTAGAGTATTTAGGGAAAGGGAAACAGGTTCTATGGCCAAGTATATGGAGCAAATATATGGGATGCATATGAGGAGTTTGTTCTCTGCATTTAACCCATCTCCCAGGGAGGAGCAATGGGCAGGCATTTTTTCAACACCCAGGGAGTTAGCACAGAGCGTCTGGGCTGAACCGGGAGACTTCAGCATCCCAGCCTCACGGGTTCTTTATTTGATAAATTAGCCTTGCGTCATTTACAGGAGTCATTATTTCTACAGCATCTTCAAACACAGGCAGTGGTGCTGCTACTGGACATCGACACACACTTTTCAGGCATTTATTGTAAACAGCACAGATTTTTTTCATGAAGGTATTTAGAGGGATACTCTTGCTATTTTTAAGTACCACCTTGGTTTGATGCTTTTATACCCCTGTTGTTCTGTTTTGCAACTAAAACTACCTAAATAGTGATGTTAGTGTGGGTGTGGTCTGTCAGTATTTACAAGCCTGAGCCAAGTCATAACCCTTAACATTAACTGGCGATTCTTTTCCACCTATCATACTCAGAAATCAATCTTTCTTTTCTTCGTAGACCTTTAAAATTTATAACCCTGTATTTTTTTCTTACTGTTTTACCAGAAACCCATTAAAAATTTTGTTTCTCATGGGATCCCAATCCTCTACAGCTGATAATATTTATTTATTTATTTATTTGCTTTTTTTGGTATTTTATATTTCTGGTGGGCAAAATACAGAAATCTGAGTTTTATATAATATCACCTATATGATGGTAAACTACCCACTGACAGAACAATAGATATGGCGCGTATTTACGCAATTTAAAAACGCGGGATACCCAACAGTTTTCAGATCAAAGCGTACTGATACGCTGGTTACAAAAAAGAGTGTAAGAGCAAATAATTTTAAACTGACGCTTAATGCACTGTTCACAATGGTAGAATACGCAAAAAAAAAGAAATCAACAAATGCCTGGCAGCCTGGTGACTCAATGGGTAGGACATCAGGCTAGGATGCAGAAGCCTCTTGGTTCAAATCCCAGCCCAGCCACCAGGTGAGTCCTTGAGCAAGACACACAGCGGTAGCTCACTGTAACACGTATGTGACATGTTGAAAGTCGCTTTGGATAAAAGCGTCTGCTAAATGAATAAATGTAAATGTCTCAATTACTTTGTACACTAATGCTACCGACAATAACCCCATTTGTTGGGATTCTAATCACGTCAAAAATAGCCAATGCTGTTGCAGGTGCGTTCAAGTGTATCTAATCGGTTGTATTTGTAATGACTCGACAATACCCGGAAGATTACGAATGCATTTTCGTTACTATTCGGGTGGTAATCTCAAACGTTTTTGGACTACATTTATTTAAAAAAAATTTATCTGGAGCAATATCCCATAAACCTACAACATGTAAGTACGACTGAAAAATGTAAAGAATATATTTAGCAAGTTTTGAATTTCTTCAGCTCATATGACATTTTTTGGTGTTCCCAATGGTGGTGGTAATTTCTAAACGTAAACATGTTTCTTTCCAATAAACTTGTTTTAGGTTTTAAAAAACTATTTAAAAATGCAAATACCAATGTAGTCATTACCAGTACCCTATTAAACTTGAAACCATACTGAAAAGCTGGATGCCCATTTATTTTGATGAATACCCAGTTAGCTGTAAAACAGTGGGGTTATACCCACTTCACACGAACACCTTGACTATTGCTCTGTCACTCTCAAGTTTTGGAAGGTGCTAAACAGCAGCTTTGCCTACGTGCACAACACAGTAAGTACAGGAGAGTTGAGGCCAGCTCATAATGTCAAAATAAATGACCAACCATGCACTTATTCTGCCCTGAAAAATCTCATTATTTAAAGCTGACATGTAGCTACATTAATCAGATAAAACTTAATAACCCACTTGGATGTAAATTATTAAAACTGTATAGAGGTAATAATTTGCCAAAATAAACATTTCATTGGGGGTGGATCTTTATCTTATTGAGCGCTTGTGTATCATGTTTTATTGCCAGCCTTTGCTTCCTCTTGGTTCCTTAGCCTTTTTACTCCTGTTCCCAACTCATGAGACAGCATCCTAAATCTTCCCTGCTGCCCTTTGAAGCTCTTAAAAGTGTATTTATATACTCGAAGTTTGTGCTTTACCAGTTGAGAAGACCTGCACTAAAGGCCAGGCCTCGCCTAATTTCTTCATATTTAGACTTTAGATTGTATATTACACTACAGTAAAATACATGTATTTACAAAGTGGTTGTTTAATTGTTAATATGAAGACAGCATACAGGTAGGGCTTTTGGAGCCATGTCTATTAGTTGGAGCACCCAGATTTGTCCATTTCCTACCAGTGCTGAAAGCAGAGCCGGTCTCTCTCTCTCTGTCTCTCTCTCTCTCTCTAGAGATGGCAGAAGCACACCAGGCTGTGGCCTTCCAGTTCACTGTCACACCTGAGGGCATTGACCTGCAGCTGTCTCACCAAGCCCTCAGGCAGATTTACCTCTCAGGTTTGCGTTCCTGGAAGAAGAGGCTAATACGTATGAAGGTAACATTTTGCCATTGTGTTTTCTGAGCTTCTGATGATTTGTTAGCTAATTCTGTGGAAATGTGGAGGTAGAGACAGGCACAAAGAAAAACATACTGTCTGATCAAGATGATGTGCGACTGGTAGATGTGTACTGCTCAGTTAACATTCAGTCTCATGGGTGACTGGACGCTTGGTGTTAAGATTTTTGAGGAGTCTCCCTCCCCCATACTGTTTGATATGACTTGTTTTGACAAGTTTGTTGGATTGTCACTTTGGGGTTTAATGCTGTCCTGGCACTTTGTCAGTTTCACTGTTTAGGTGAGCAGCATTTTGTGAAGACATTAACTTTTTTTGCAATAAAGACCATTAATATGTTATTGTTACTTTCCACTGTACCTTTTTATGTGTCTCAGGTGCATTAATAAAAAGTAAATGAGGTACTTTATAACATGCGCATTACAGCTTTAAACTGATGTACTCGATGGATGTGTCCCTGATTGTCTTTTTGAAGCTTTGCTTTTTCTCTCACGTTACCTCGGTGATAAGAGTTCAAAGTAGTTGATGTGTTTGTCGTGATGTGTTGTCAGGCCCTCTCTGTGCCTTGTAAAACCCTGCCTCTCCTCCTGTACTGCATCAGAACAGTGTGGTTACGGGTGTGTATCCAGCTAGCCCCTCCTCTTGGCTTTTTGTGGTCATCGCCATCCTTGCCACCATGTATACACGCTCCGATCCATCCATGGGTCTGATTGCCAAAATCCAGGAGCATTTACCTGTGAGGTAATGTGCACATTATTTGCTCATTTATTACTCATGAACCTTTCTGCTTGTTTTCTGAGTGATGTAAGACTGACAGAATCTCTAAGGAGATGAGGAGAAGCCTAACTTTTAAAACTTGTTCATTCATGTCATTACCGTGCTGGAAGAAAACGCTACTGTTTCTGTCAAAGATTAGCAGAGTGAGATGTTCGGTGTGATGTGTCAGGCAGGGGAATTCTTACCTGCTTTAGGCAGTTGTAGAAGGAAGACAGCTTTCAGTGAAGAAGTGTCTTTGACCAGCCAAAGCCAGAGTGGCGGCACTCTGTTTTAGCCATGGCCAGAATGTAATCATTGTTCGAAGTTAGCAACGTTCTCCACCCACTGCACGACTCCTGGTTTCCTCCCTTTTCTGAGTCACAGGCTGTGAACTGAATGGACAGATCTCTATATAAGCACAGATATTGAGCTATGAGAGAATAATTGTTGTATTTGCCCAAAAATATCTTAAACTATATCCATGAGTATATGAGTTTGTTCACACCAAGAGTGTAAATAAACAGATTATGCAGTCTTGCTGCGATGTACCCATTTTAAAGAAAACTCAGATATAATGACGTCAGCATCATGGCTCCCAAAGCATGTTAGTTAGATCCCTGCAAAATGATCTGTGCTCTCTGTAAGTAAATCTTGTTATAATGTTAATCTAACATTGGTGTGTATACAAATTTTACCATTTTACATTGTTGTATAACATTTTTATTTCCTCTGATTTAAACTTTTTTAAAAGTTACTTTAAAACGGTTGTCTTTCTGACAAATACATGTAAAATAATTTAAAAGTGGGATAAGTCTGCTTGTAGTACCTATCTATAACATAAAACTGTAATATGTTTTTATTTATTATTTCTATTTATAGGATAATACTGTAATATTTTTTATATTATTAATTTTTTTTGAATAGCTGTTGGAAGATGGAAAGTCATATTTTAATGAAAGATGGAAAGAGATGGAAAGTCAGATTTTAAATGTTTCACAGTTCCCAACATCAGCCAGGTATTCTTGAGCAAATGTACATGTGACCTGCATCTGAAATGTCACTGATAAATTTTTATTTTCTTAGTGTTTGTCTGCTGAATTTAAGAAACTGAATTCAGTGCCTATTTTCTTAAAAATTGTTTTAAGAATAGTTTTGAACAGTCACACAGTGTAAGTTTGAAAACAGATAAATTAAAACAATATAAACACAATATGTTGCACGGTGCTTCATCCCTGTAATCATGAGAGCACTGTTGGACTGTTTATCATTAAACAGACAAAAGCCATCTCTGCTCTTTTATCAATGTGGCACCAAACGTGACCACTAGAGGGTACTATTGTTCCATAAATACCTTTTCTACTGACAGGTCTGCTTCAATTCCTTTCCCCAGCCAATCTCTTAGCCCTCAGTGCCAGACCGTGGTTTCGGCGATTCTCTTCAGCACTCTCCTCTGGCTCTCGCTCATCTTCACCATGCGCCTCTGCCTCAAGCAGCTACTCTCCTATCACTGCTGGATGTTTGAGCAGCATGGCAAAATGTCCAACACCACCAAGATATGGATGGTCAGTAGTTCTGAGGGTGGCATACTAAGGGCTGTTCACTAGCATAGGAACACTGTGCATCCAGTTAGTACACAAGGACAAGCAGGGTGTACCGTACCCAACCTAAATACAGTGGATATAAAAAAAAGTCTACACACTCTTTTGAAATTGCAGGTTTTTAAAATATAAAGACAAATAACAAATGTCAGACTTTTAAATCTTTAATGCAATATTCCAGCAAACATAAATCCAGAGAAAAAAAAAATTTATGGGAATATTTTAAATTTAAAAAAAAAAAAAAAAAAAAAAAAAAACCTATATCAGCTTGATGGTAGGTGTATGCTATTTACCTACAGGCCTCATTGTGAATGTGACTGGGTAACCCTGAGGACAATTAGAGAAACGTCTCTCTACCATGCTTGGAGTTTTGTTTATTATTTTATATATTTGTTGCCAAAACGCTTTAAAATGTTCCCAATTTATAAATGCTCCTTTTTTCTGTTGAAAGATCACATTAAAGGTGTAACAAGTCTAACATTTATGTTATTTCTGTTTTAAAAACCTGCCATTTTGTAAGGATGTGTAAACAGCTTTCATAATTGACACACTTAGGGCCCCAGAAAGGATATACACTTCATGAGTGGTCCACATGGTTTCACTGTGCTGATCTTCATATGTCTGCTGTCTTCCCCACCCCCCCGCCTCTCTGATCAGGCACTTGTACGGATCTTCTCAGGCAGACAGCCTATGCTCTACAGCTACCAGGGGTCGCTGCCTAACCTGCCTGTCCCTGCCATCAAAGATACAGTTAAGAGGGTGAGCTACCCAGGGAGATGGGGCACACGTGGGAGAGGTCCTACTTTGTCACCACCAGTTCTTCTCCCTGTCAAGGCATTTTAACCAAAATTACTGGATAAATGTTTTGAACATCTAATATGCGCTATTCTGCCATAGTGTGATTCCTACATAGTATCCACTGCTGTGAACAGCCATTTACATTTATTCATTTAGCTAATGCCTTTGTACAAAGCAACTTACAAATGAGTAAGGGTCCAGGTGCATATTAAAAATGGGGTCAGACAATATCTGAGAACACGTTTAAATGAAGTTTTATTGGTTTGAGAGTAACTGCCCAGCAGTTTTTGCATGCTTACCTTGGCCACAAAACTTGTTTGGATCTGATGTATTATCATAGTTTTAGACTGCTGACCAGGCTGTTGAGAAAATCCTGCTTTTTTGTCATATTTAATAGTAATAGTTTGTCTTTCATATTACTGTCTTAAGTTTTAGTTTCTCTTTGTCACTTGTTCATGTGGTCTACATGTATTTTCCAGTACTTGGAGTCTATGCGGCCCTTGATGAGTGCTAACAAGTTTGAGCGCATGTGTGAGCTTGCCAAGCAGTTTGAGAGGGGTCCAGGAAATCGGCTACAGTGGTACCTCAAGCTCAAGGCTCTGTGGTCAGCCAATTATGTGAGTAAAGCTTAACACCAGACTGTCTACTACTTCCTAGCCTTAGTCCTGCACTAATGCAGGGTCCTCTGGAGGGCAGGGACACCGCCACCGGTGTGACTGAAGGACTACCAAACGATGCGTCGCTCCATCTGTCATTGGACACACCCAAGTGCGCGCGCACACACACACACACACACACACACACACACAAAGGGCATATTAAAAAAACCAATTACCCAAACCACCACGCCACTGTGCCACCTACCACCAAACTGGCTGGAACATCTTATTTTCCCAGTATGTAAACAGAGTTCTTCCTGGATATAATTTGCTATAAGAAAAAATATCCCACTGGACATAACGAGATTGGGATTTTTTTGAAAAGTAGTGGGAGGAAAAAAAACTCATAACTCGTGGTTACAATGGGATTTTTTGATATACACTCCCCTCCAAAAGTATTTTCACCTCCAGTATTTCTCACCTCCAGTGAGGCCAATTCCTTTATTTTTGCTGTAGACTGAAAACATTTGGGTTTGATATCAAGAGATGAATATGAGACAAGAGATCAACATTTCAGATTTTATTTCCAGGTATTTCCATTTGGATCTGATACACAACTTAGAAGATTGCACTTTTTGTTTTGAACCCACCCATATACTATCAATGAATAAGATGCCATAATATTAACACTATCCTCAAATGATTAATGCATGGGCACAATGTTTTGGGATACCATCAATTTCAAAAGAATGAGTCAATACAACAAATAAGGAACAACATTTACTTAAGTGAACTGTAACATTAGCTTTAAAACATTAGTTCTTTGATACAAAAATTAATCTTTTTTTTTTTTATTCTTTCCAATGAGTGAGTGCCTCATTAAATGGGAAACACTCAAAAGTGCCTCCCTTCAGTTTGACCCTCACGGCCATATCACTGTGCTCTGGGGACAGCCTGTTACTATGTTTGGTGATATGATGCACTAAAACTGGTTCAAATGAATAAAATCATTGGGGAAACACTGTGCTATCTGTTTCCATATTTTCGCCATCCCAAGCACAAATGTGGATGCAACTACAGCTTTTTTACAAGCAATCCACTCCTGAATGAGGAGAACACTTCATGTATGGGGGACTGGCTACATTCCCTTCACCATCACTATGGTGTTGTGCATTGCAATAGAACTCTGCCAGTCTGCCAATTTCACCATTTCCCCACTCTTGTAACTAACTTAAAAATTAAGTGGAATCTGTACATGTAGCTTCCTAAAATTGAAAATAATTTTTATAAGTGGCAGATTTTTTTCCTTTTGTATAATGTTCAGATAATATTCAAAAGTTTAGCATAATGTGGGAATTACTAGTACTGAACTGTCATATATGATCAGGAAAAAAAAATGTATTTTAAACTTACTTGTCTCTTTCTAAAAATGTCCATTGACAATCTCTGTCCTGTTTCTGGTAGTGTGAGTTTTTTTTTTTGATGTCATGTTGAACCTTGATAATTTTCAAATAGTTTAATTTTCGCAGCAGATGATCTTTGACAGTTGTCAAAGCTACGAGTACACAATAAATGTAGCAAAGTTTTGGTTCATAATGTACGCTCATATATGTAACAACATAAAATTTAAATCGTATGACCTGTTTGAAAGGGATCCATTGTCTAGTTAAAAATATTTCTGTAAATATGTGGGATAGAAAATTTTTTTCATTCGTCAAAATGCATACACATGCATCAAATATATCTCTCTCGAAGAGAATGCCTCTTTTTGTGTCAA
Organism: Chitala chitala; assembly: GCA_025773905.1. Classification (NCBI taxonomy): domain Eukaryota; kingdom Metazoa; phylum Chordata; class Actinopteri; order Osteoglossiformes; family Notopteridae; genus Chitala; species Chitala chitala. Next base: position 27,884 of record JABJVR010041017.1, read on the forward strand.
ATATGCCAAATTGCGTTGTCGTGTTAAATGGACCATTAACAGCTTCCGTGTAAACGCTTTCACATCGATATGGATTTTACTTAGTGTGGGCATAATAATAGTTTATTTTACGATAATAAATAGCTAGTATTTTACAGTTGTGTATATAGTGCGAAAAAATATTGCATTGCAGCTTGGATACGATATTAATTTCACTAATGCGTGAAAAATCGCATATTGCGGCCCCTGGAAGAACCCTGTATAAAAGAAAGAAAATTATTAGCTTTTTGCCTTGAAAGCTAAAAAGCAACTGCAAATGTTAACACTAAACTAAAATTAAGACACTGTTGAATATAACATACAAAAAAAGACAGACGGATCGGTGTAGTGGCAGCAGCAATGCGGTCGATGTACGGGTCGGTTGTAGTGAAGAAGGAGTTGAGCTGAAAGGCAAAGCTCTTGATTTACCGGTCAGTCTATGTTCTTACTCTCGCCTATGGTCATGAGCTTTGGGTCATGACTGAAAGAACTAGGTCTTGGATACAAGCGGCTGAAACGAGTTTCCTTTGCAGAGTTTCCGGGTGCACCCTGTTTCGGATCCCTCCGGGACGCCTCTCTGGGTTCCAGACAGCAACTACCTTTCTGGAAAAAAAACATATAGTGCTCAATCTTTGTGGCATTGTTCTGACAATTTTCTGTACTATCTCTCTTTTCATTCCCATCTGCATTAATTTTTCACCAATATCTTGTTGTAATGACGAGTTGAATCATTCTGTTAAGTCTTCTCCAGCACATCCTAAAGACTTCCAAGGGGGCTAAGGTCAGGACTCACTAATGTGTGTTACTCATTCCTCATGCTTCTTGAACCCATTTGACAATTTTAGCCTGATGAATCTTGACATTGTTGGCCTGGAATATGCCTGTGCTGTCAGTGTAGAAAAAATCCAGATGGGATAACCTGTCCATTTAGTACATTTAGATACTCAACTGACTTGAATGATTTAATCATGGTACAAATGTAGCCAACATTTAAATATTATATACAGCAAGTGAAAGCATACTAGGTGGTGTAAAAGGCTGACAGTATATGTGTCTGTAGTCTGTTGACACTCAAACTCGTGTTTTTTCAGGTGAGCGATTGGTGGGAGGAGTATATCTATCTCAGAGGACGGAGCCCCATTATGGTCAACAGTAACTACTATGGCATGGTACAGTTTCTCACTTGTTTTTTGTTCATGGACTTTGTGCTGCTCTCAAGTATCATCTGGTAAACTCTGTGTGGGCCGCTCTGCCCCTTCATGCCATTACAGACCACAGCGCCAGGTTTACTTGCAAATCCTGTACAGTATTTGTCGTTTAGAATTTCTAAAAGTGGCAGATTTTTTCTAATTGTATAATACTCAAATAGAAAGTAGAAAAACATTTAAACCCCTTATGGAAAGAAACACACTGAGGACCATTATGTTGCCTGGATTGGCATTACTGGGGCCCCACCCTGGATCCAGGTCTGGGGTTTGGGCACGCAGGCGAGCGCCTGGTGGCGGAGTCTGTGCTTAAGGACCCCGGCCGGGCTCACCCCGAAAGAGCGATGTGGGCCCACCTTCCTGTTGGCCCACCACCCGCAGGAAGGAGCATAAGGGACCAATGCATTGTGGATTGGGTGGCACTCCTGGGGGGAGGCCTCGACGACCCAATCCCTGGAAACAGAAATGTGTTTTTCGTCCCGGTCGTGGAACACTGGACCAGCTCTATACCCTCACTAGGGTGCTCAAGGGTTCATGGGAGTTCGCCCAACCAGTCCACATGTGCTATGTAGGAGACTTGGAGAAGGCATTTGACGATGTCTCTCATGGCATCGTGTGGGGGGTGCTCTGGGAGTACGGAGTCTGCTATAAGGGCTGCCCGATCTCTGTATGACCGGAGGAGGAGTTTGGTTCGCACTGCTGGCAGTAAGTCAGACCTGTTCTTGGTGCATGTCGGACTCTGGCAGGGCTGCCCTTTGTCACTGGTTCTGTTCATCAATTTCATGGACAGAAATTTCTAGGTGCAACCAAGAGCCGGAGAGTGTCTGGTTTGGGGACCAAAGGATTTCATCTCTGCTTTTAGTGGTTGATGTTTTCCTGTTGGCTTCATCTGGCCAGGACCTTCAGTGTGTACTGGGGCAGTTTGCAGTCGAGTGTGAAGCAGCTGAGATGAGAATCAGCACCTCCAAGTCTATAGCCATTATTCTCGACTGGAAAAAGGTGGTTTTCCCTCTCCACGTTGGAGGAGACATCCTGCCTCAAGTGGAGGAATTTAAGTATCTTGGGGTCTTGTTCACCAGTGTGGGAAGGATGGAGCGTGAGATGGACAGTTGGATGGATGCTTTAAAGGGATCCATTGTCTACTTAAACATATTCTTGTAAATATGTGGGCTAGATATAATTTTTTTTGTTCGTCAAAATACATACACTGTTGCGTCAAATATACACTATATATTTATAGACTATTTGATTGTTTTGTATTTTTTCTGTTTAATGTTCTCAGTGTTCTTTTTACTATTTGATAACAATGTAGCACTTTGAGATTTGGTTCAAATGTAAAGTGCATTGTAAAAAAATGTATTATTATTATTATTAATATTTTTATAATAATAATAAGAACCCTGTCTCATTTTTATCTGTTTAGTGATAAGCAGTTTGTGCTCATCCATGTTTCAATATCTTTTAGACATTTAACTAAGGTGTTAGCTGGTGCAGTGTCATTAGGCTTAACCGCAAGGTGTAACTGAGTATCATCAGCGTAAGTATGATAGTTGACATTATACTGACGTATCATGTACTTAAAGGTAAATTATAAATTTTATCTTGCATTAGTTCAAAAAACATTGTGAATATATAGGACATGTTTTAAATCATGAAAAGTCTAAATGGCAAATTTAACAAAATTAAGACTTTTTTGGAAGCAGATCTCAAGTCTGGCTTTGGTTTTCTGAAGTTGGCTAAGAGTGATTTGTTCCTTACAGATCTGTGTAATCAGATTTCTTGAAGGGCTTGTTAACTGAAAAAGATGTGCACGTTTCCCCTCTTGTCAGGACTTCTTGTACGTGACACCAACGCCTGTCCAGGCTGCTCGGGCGGGCAACACTCTGCACGCCTTTTTGCTCTACAGGAGGAAGCTGAACAGGGAGGAGATAAAACCTGTGAGTTGCCTGAATTGCATTTGGGGTCCTGTGGCTGTGTGAGCAAAGCATGCGGCTCTGCTGATGCAGCTCTGTGCAGGACTGACAGCACTGTTGGGCAAGTGTACGTTTATAGTCACGCAAGAAGACGCAGGGAGTGTTGTGTCTGTTTGTGCTTCCCAAGGTAGAGGAGCAGGCAAAGATCACAGTGAGATATTGTTCAAAGGGAACAGTGTAAATACTGGGGGCGTTTTAAGTTCATAATGAAGCATGACACAGTGAATGAATGGGCTCATTTTACCATTATGTCAAGGTTATCTTAGTTTTTCTGTTCACATCTGCACCCTTGGTTTAGTAGTTTTTATTGCATGTGGAAAGGCACTGTTAAATCCATTTTTCCCTCATGGCCCCCCTCCCCGTTTTGCTCATTCCGTATGATTACACGTTGTTTCAGTAGTGCGTATTGCATGTGGAAAGGCACTGTTAAATCCATTTTTCCCTTGTGCCCCCCCCTCACTGTATTCATTTTCTATGTTTGCTCATTTCCACCGCCTGCTCTGTGCTTCCTTGCCCAATGCCCCTGCTCGCTGGGGGGGGGGGGGGGGGGGGGGGGGGGGGGGGGGGGGCGGGGGGGGGGGGGGGGGGGGGGGGGGGGGGGGGGGGGG
>JABJVR010041026.1:0-31686 GCA_025773905.1 Chitala chitala
CACTGTCACAAGGCTGTCTTTGTTTCATTTTACAGTAACCAAAACTTTTATAATTTCTGGAAAGATTTTGGAGTACAAATACCTATTCCTCAAAGGTTACAGATACTAAATTTTACTTTCTGTTATCTGTGCAAGAGTTTTTGCGTTTATTAATTTCGTTAGTTGTAAGTGATGTATATGTCAATTTTATTTTTAAAAATGTACAACATGAGTAAATCAGTTTTTCAGTAACATTTACATCCAATGTTAATATCTTGTTACAGTTTTACTGTTACTTGTTATTTACTGTAAATAAGGGTTCACCACAAGGAGGAGCTGTGCATCCTCTTTTATTCTTTAGCCATGCTCGCTGTTTACTCTCTTCATCCGCAAAAATATGAGACAGTACGTGGTATCTTAAAGCAATACTCAGAAAAAAAGCAGCATTCGTTTTCTGATTTTTCACTGTAGTCCATTAATCTCCATCCCGTTGTATGTCTGCAGAAGGAAGCAATGTTCTACAGGAAAACTATATATAGTATAGAAAAGAAATAGAAGTAGTGAAGTAATACGCGATCTGTAAATCAGCTGGGAAAAGGCAGGGGAGATTTTAACACATCTACAGAACAATAAAGCTGAGAAGGTTCCACAAGTGCAGGGTTTTTATTTTTTATTTTTATTTTGGTACCTGTCAGAAAGATCTCTCCAGAATGAATTCACAACTGGGTATTCATCTCTCATCATTATAGCAAGATTTTTAACACACAAATTGTATTTATTGACAGTAGTAATTAAAATACAAACAAATTTTTAAACACACACAAATAATATAATACAAATTAATTTTTGAAACATTTTTTTACAATCCTGCACATAGGGGCTATCTCAACCTTTAGCTTCTTAAAAGACCAAGTGGCCGTGTATGATAATAAATAGTTAAAATTGGCCCGTCGATACCCCAAATCTCTAAAATGGAGAGTGATCAAAAATCTGTGTGACACTAAAGGATGCGCCCCAGAAAACACCCAGCACCTGATATGTGCTCACAAGTGCAGGTGGACAGATACTAAGCATTAACTGTTGCATGTATTAACTACCTGGGATAGGCTCTAGGCCCCCATTAGACCCTGCATAGGATAAGCAATGTGAACAATGGAAGGATGGGATCCAAAGATTTCACCAGACTGTCAAAACGACCCATAACACAAAACAATACAGCTGTGCCCTAGGGAATACTGAGTGTCACCTATATTTGACAAATGCCTGAAAATGTTGATGACTAATAACTGATTAAAAACAAAATGATTTTGTGTAAAAGACAAAAATCAGTACTGTTCAGGCTTAACATTGTGATTGATATTTGCATTAGATTAGCTACCTCCTTTTATTAAAATTTTATTATTAACTCAGAGATGATGAACAAAAATGTGGATATGATCCCAACAGGGAATAGAGTCAACTTAATAAAGCAACATCATTAACAAAAGTCAGCTGTCACAATATCCTCCTTAGAACCAAGGAAAGAAAATGTAATGCGATTTTAAGCCATCTGGTAAACAATAAAAGAGGAAGTTGTCAGCATTCTACCACAACAAATGACGTGTCATTATAAATCCCAGCCCTTTATGCAGTACACCAGGAAGTAGAAGCATTGCTCAAGTCAGTAAAAGAATGATGCAAAAACAGAATGTCCACTACAATGAACGTAAATGTATTGGCCGGGTTTTATGATGACGATAAACAACAGCAGCAACAACAACAATAATATATATGTATGAAATACTGTGAACATGGTCTCTGCAGTCTCACATCACGTTGTTCCTAACACTACTTTAAATTCTCAGCACAGACCCACAGGAGCCACATTCTGCACTTTGGCAGGAGGGTAAATGCTCTGCTATTGTTCTTCAGTGAGACAGCATGGCGGGTGAGGAGATAAAAAAACAAAGCCCACATCAAACAAGCTGCCGTTTGTCTATTGGCTGCCCTGGGGTACGCAGAGAGGGCCTCAGAGTATGTGGTGCTGGGAATACATTTGTTACAAGAGGAGGAACAAGGGGCTGGAAAGGTAGTGGAGCAACAACAGGATGAGAAGTGTTAAGAGAGAAAATGGTGGACAGACTTCCTCCTGCATAGTACAGTCCACCAGCCTAGGGTCACAGAAAGCGTTTTACAGCATACAGTCCATATTCCTCAGTCTAGATGCTGTCGCAAAACAATAAAATAAGTCAAAGTCAAGATATTTACGCAAGAAAGTGTGCTTTGATGAAAGGAATGACAGAGGAACATGGAACAGAACAACTGAAACAATTCAAATCTTATAAAAGAAGACACACAAATGGCTCCTTGTTGCTTCCATGTTCTAGCTCTTTTTGCAAATATTTGTTTAACATGATGTACTGTCTTAACAAACACATGTTGACAAGTACACACAGTGTACTTGTCAACGTGTGTTTGATAAGACAGTACATCATGTTATACCTGGAAATCGTTCCTTTCACCCTGCATCTTTCCAGGGTTTGGAAAAGGGTGTGTGTGATCAGACAGTTCTCATAATCTAGTGTGGCTCAGCTCTGCTTTTCTAAAAATAATAAAGTCTGCAGCTGGAGAAATCAGGGCCCTCAGGGAGGCAACGGATTTCTGTATGACATGTGTATGGATCATAACAACCTGCACTCACCTACCTGTGTTATAATGACTGCTAAAAGGATCCAGTCTTTGGGGGATATTCTGGTGCCTAGTAGGCTGGTAAACTGCAATAATACAGAGTTAGCACATGACCTATAATGTGCTCTGGAAAAGACTAATCCCGCAAAGAAAATAGACAAATTAGTACAATGTGCTGCAGTATGTTGCATTGCAATGCTCAGCTATGTATTTACTGCGAAAGCTAAACAGCAATGAAAAATGTGAATTAATTACATTCAATAAACTACAGAGGACACAGTAAACATCCATGGCAAAAAGTTTGCAGAAAAAGCTTCTGTTTTCCTCATTATTTGTACATATGAAGTTCTGGATCACTGGTTCAAACCATGTGTTTCGTCTTTATACCGTTATTTTTATGTTAGCTGTAGTTGGGAACATTCAGCTTGATGTATAAAAGTGTGTACTTAGCAGACATACAATTAAGTAACAACAGAAAATAATTCAGGTTTACTGACAATAAATTGTTTTTATGGATACGAAGAGACTGCAGTGCTTTGTTTGAATAGAAGTGTACTGACAAATGTCATTGTTAATCAGCATTTTAAAAATATGTACAGGAAAACACATGGCTTGCATGTAAAGGAAGAAACTGGCCCTAACCTACATGTAGATTTAGAATACATCATACTGTAAATGTTCATATATATTAGGTGCATTCTGTAAACTATGGATAGGATAATGAAAACAGGAACATTCTTGTGGAAATAACAACATGGACCATAACAACAAACAGTATTACAGACTAGCTCATTCCAGTTCTGCCTGGCTGATTGTGCTGTCTTTGGAGTGAGTTCAGAGATGAAGATCAAAAAACCGGGGCGCCGTCACTCCAGCAGTCCCGTCCTCCATAACCCGCTGCCCCCTGCAGCGATGTACAGCAAATAAGCAACTCTGTGCACATTTCCCCCTTCGCCTCTGGCTGTTATTGTTCACCTCCAGTGGGGCCGGGTCTGTGCTCTGCTTTCACTTCCTGGAATGGAAATGTTGGAAGGATGGGGAGGGGTGCGGGGAGGGGTGCAGGGCGGGTGTTCAGGCTCCAAACCTCACATCCAGGCTGCGATTTAACTTGCTTTAGTTTGGAAAAACAAAAACATACAGATCAGCCCATGCATACCGATCGGACGAGCGAGCAGAAAGAAAGAGAAAAGCAACGATCTTGTTTTTATGGCTTGTTTTTAACTATCGGTTCCATGATTTGAATAGATCTGTGTGCCCAGATATACACCAGAGTGTTCACCTGGTTTTTATTCCAGTGCTGTAGTCTGGAAAGGAACAGCCATCTCCGCTTGTGTCTTTATGCCTTTGTAATCTGTATCTAATAAATCTGCTGCCACAGCGTGTACCATTTCATTACTCTGGTTGGCCCCTTTAAAAATAATGTAAGTGCCTTACTCTGTTGACATGAAATTGGAAACTTGAATACACCCCTCTCCCCATTCTCCATCCCCCAGTCTGTACCGGAGCAGTGTTAAAAATAAGCTATATAAAATGTGCTTGAATGTTTGAGGAGCTTGTTCTGAGAAACAGTCTGTTTACCCAACCTAGGAAGGCTCTTAATCGTCTGACATCTTTAACTTCTAAATTTATTTAGCTTCTTTTGCCAGCAATATTTATTTTCAGCTCCTAGTTCAAACCCAGTGCCTTCTCACTGGCATTGACTTACATGCTACATGAAAGTTCACTTTTAGTAGCGTTCAAAACAAGCGTAACCCTGTTTACAGTCACAGTTAGTGCTTAAAAATGCATTATTCTGATGTAAAAGGATTATTACAGCAATGGGTACAGAAATTCCGTATCGGAGAGGAGAAACACATTTAGAATTCATGCAGAATTAAGACAAATGTCTTAATTCTAAAAAGGGACTTCAGTGACCTTAATGAAAGTTGTTCAGAAAGGTAACTTGTAAGAAACCAATTCCCAGGTGAAGATATAATTGTCATAAACACAATGTCCGAAAACCTACTTTGAGCAGTACATTGTGACTGTTCAGTTACATCAATTTTTATACTGCAGTTAAAGTTATGTAAGCTATATGTATTTTCCGAGTTTTATAAAAATGTAAAAATTTTATGTGACATCATTTAACAACTTAAGTTTAAATTTCTTAAATTAAAAATTTTAAGTTACTATAGCTCAATTAATTTTTTCTAAAGCACCTTTCAGAACATTCATCCACAGAGGGAAGGCATTTCACAGGAGGCTCTAAAAAAGTAAAGTTGATAGGTTAAAGGTCATTCCAGTTTGGTGGTTGATAAGGGAGTAGTCATCAAGCTCAGCTTAACAAAACAAAACTCAGCAGTTTTTGCTCTCAGGTTCATAGTACGTCTCGATAGGTAAATTTTGTTAACATTTAGCTCCAAGTTAGTTTAAAAAGTAAATGATTTGCGTCGTTTCCTTGTAGATCTGCGATTTTGTCTTTACACCAATGTTAAAAAGACCTATATCAATCATAATATTATTCCTTCTTCACACACTTTTTCAACGTCTTTGAGAACTCCGTGTTCTCAACCCTCTCACGTGTTTGTGACATTCCTGCTTATTCAGCCGAAGTGAAGGACGCACGAAGACATGGTTTCTTTTAAGGAAGAACTTATATTGAGATCGCATTCGTCACATTCACTTTTATTTGGAAAAGAACTCCTACATCTGTCAAATTGTCTAAATTGAAAAATATTACCCACGAGTTACATACCGGTTAATCTCCCCCTGAGTTTTGTTGTATTATGCGCGTTGCATCGTTCTACCTTAAATACGGGCGGTCTCGCCAGCCATATAAAATTTATGTCAGGCTTAAAAATCCTACTCAACAAGTTCCGGACAGCAGTCCTACAAGAGAGCGCTGGGCGGTTATACTACAGCAAATTATCCAAAAAATCTCCGTCTGTCTCTGTTACATACGAGCCAAGCTTGACTGTTCTACAGGTAAATCGAAAGGCTTTGATAAAGACCATTTATTTGTCCTCAGATGGCCTTATCCGAAGCTGTACAGCTGATGTTAATGTATCTTTAGATTTGCCACGGTTGTAGTAAAATTATTAAATTGTACAAGTAAATGCAAACATTTATCTGTAGTTATGTCAAATTTGGACTAGAACTTCGTTAAAGTACATATTTTTTGAGTTGGGACACACCTGATTGTGTTATGTAGTAGAGGTTCAATGAACACTGAAATCTGTATAATCGTTGTCTTCAACTTTCTCGGTGTCTCAAACTACCGTCGTTTTGATCCGCCACAGGCTCATGTTTTCCGAGATAAGACATTCGAATAAACAATTATCATTACCTACTTTCAGCAGTGCCATACATCATTTTATTGATTTCATGCTAATTAACTCCCCCGATCGTCGTCAGAATATACAGTACTGTAATGGTCAGGTGGCGAGCAACACGTGGGACTTGTATGTCAGTTTCGGGTCCCGACAGAACCGGAATTGACCGGTATCCAGTTCCTGTTGCGTTAGTCAGCTTAGTAGCGCGGTCACATATTTAAAATAAGTTACATCTTTTAAATTTGCTTCATATGCGTTGCTGTGAAAACGTGAAATTATTCCCATCAAAAGAATTAAGAATTCGGAGTAAAGCCGGCTGATGATGCAATACTGTCAGTGGGTTGCAGCAGACAGGTGGAGCCGTAGTCTTACTGGCGTTTAGTTCACGGAAATTTGTAACATTGTATTGTGTTGGTGTGTAAAGTGACGTCTTACTAACGGACGAGTAACCGATGTCTTCGCTCACTACACTTAAAATTATAAATATCTAGTAAAAATTGCCCAGCAAAGTAACTAACGTAAGCCTCGATGCATTTAGTTAATGGTAAAATATACTGTTTCATTCATTCATGTTGTTCCTGTGTACTTTGTTCCTGTCAACTTCATTTTTTAAATAAAAAATTTAAACATTAAATTTGAGTACGCTGAGAGTATGTGGCGTTGTCTTGTGCTTTCATTAAGCAAGATCCACTTGCCTTTAGGTTTAAAGTAAAACTATCCCGTCGTAAAATGAGTAAGGATACTGATGTGGACATGAAGGACGTGGAGCTGAATGAGTTGGACCAGGAGAAACAGCCGATGACTGATGGAGAGATGTTTGGTGGTGAGAAAAATGGATGCGTGAAGGTGAAGGTACCGGAGGAGGCTGATGTTAAGTTCACTGGCCTTTCAAAAGAGGAGCTCATGAAAGTGGCAGGAACTCCAGGGTAAGGAGCAGACTTGCATGTAAGAATTAGCTGTCTTGATTATAAAACCAACATCTCAAAATTTTCAATGAGGTGAAAATAACTTGTCTCACAAAGTACGCTGTTTTCCACCCCATAGGTGGGTTAGGACACGCTGGGTCTTGCTGATTCTCTTCTGGCTCGGTTGGGTTGGGATGCTGGCTGGAGCAATTGTGATCATTGTTCAAGCCCCCCGATGCAAACCTCTTCCTGAGATGAACTGGTGGAACAAAGGTCCCCTGTATAACATATGGAATGTTGATGCATTTGTTGAGAATGGCCTGAAAGGTAAGAAGGACTAACTGCTTGAGTTTTGACACAAATGTTTTTTGTACTGTTTATAAAATAGATCAAGGAAGAGTGGGTGTGTTTTATCAAGAGTTTGTTTGTACAGCAGTCAGGAGTTGGATCTTGTGTCTTCCATGTGACTGGGGGGATTGGTGGCAGGATATTGTCTAATGAAAGAGGATGCTGAAATTCTTTTAAATACAGTAGAACCCACTCTTTTAAAACTCAAAATAAAATAACAATGTATATTTAATCCATCCTAAATGCATTAGTAGGTGTTGTTAGAGCAGGACTCACTTGGTTTCTATGACCACCCACTTTGTCCACAGGTGTAATTGACAAAATTGACAGCTTGAATCAACTAAAGGTAAAGGGTTTGGTAGTGGGACCACTTCACGATGTCCAAGAGGACAAACCCGTGACACTTAACTTTACTAAAATCGATGCAAACCTGGGAAAAATGGAGGATTTTGAAATTCTGGTGGAAAAGGCTCACAAGAAAGGTGAGGGTTTGGGTGTTGTTGACACCCCCGTGACCCTTCTACTGCGACGACTTATTTCATTCTCCCCTATTATAAAAATGACTTTCATTTGGGTTTTATTGTGGTTCTCCTGCTTTTGTTTGATAGGTCTTTCTGTGGTCTTGGATGTGACTCCAAACTACAAAGGACGTAACTCCTGGTTTAGCAGTGAGCATGTTGTCGAAACGGCTGAAAAACTCAAAGTAAGACTGGGCTGTCACAATCATTGAAACTGTACTTTCTCTAGTTAGTGGAAGTAACATGTAAAGTTTATTTAATGGGCACTACAATTAAACTGCCACTTTCAACGCTTTCTGCAGAATGCTGTCATCCATTGGATGCGTTTAGGGGTGGATGGGTTTCAGATACATGGAATTGATGAAATCGTCGAACGGTACAGCAACTCATGGCTCATTCTGAGAGAAACCATACAGAACAATAGAACTGAAGGAACTAACCAAAGGTAATAACACCTCCTGTCCTTTTGAACATTTACATTAACATTACTGCAGCCATCAAACTGGATATCACTCCTATATGAGACTTTAAGCATGCACACAATGTTTAGTGTAATTGGTACTCAGATACCCTCTAGTGGAAGTGATAAATGATTGCAGCACAATTACTGTTGGTTTCCCAGTGCTGTTGGGATACATGTTTTGGTGTTTACAAAATGTGATATTCCCCTGACATAAAAAAAACAACTGTCTTCTCTTTCAGGGCTCTAATTGGGGTAACCCAGCAGATGTCTGCGATTACAGTGTCTAACCTCCTGAACACTTCCAAAGTGGATCTTCTGTTGTCCAGGGCCCTGAATCCCTCTGTTTCTGGCAGCCAGATGGCTGACACCATCCACTACCTTTATTCCTCACATAACCAGACCAGTCTGGCCTGGAACATAGGTGGCAGGCCTGAAGGACATCTTGGCACGCTCGTTAACAACAGGTCTGTTGGTCTGTACCAGCTGCTGCTGTTCACGCTGCCGGGGACTCCCGTGTTCAGTTACGGCGACGAGATTGGCCTGCACGCTACTAAGGTGAGCTGTGAAAGGAAAAGGCAGGGCTGTGTCACCTGTATAATTAGCCTCTTGTGTTGCTTGACATGTTTCTCAAATTAAGATATTGACTGTTTTGGGAACCGCTGTGGAGAATTAGACAATATTAGATGCACAGGCTGGTTCAGATCACCAGGTTGCTTTAATTGCTCCTAATAGGTTTTTATTTCTTAGTGGTAACTGATGTGTGTCTCCTGCAGAATGGCACGGGTGTCCCCAAAATGCTGTGGGATTCAGAGGAGCCTCCGACTGACCAGGATAAAACCAAGGTGTGTGTGTGTGTGTATGTGTGTGTGTATGTGTGTGTATGTGATCATGACCTTCACACATGCCCCCCCTCTCTCTCACAGAATGAGAGCGAACAGCGCAAGTCCTACCGCTCTTACTTCACAGAGCTGAGTGACTTGCGGGGGAAGGAGCGCGCTCTGCAGCACGGGGACTTCCTGCTCCTGCACAACAGCTCCAGCTCACTGGCCTTCCTGCGCCAGTGGGACCAGAGTGACCGCTTCGTGTCTGCCTTCAACTGGGGTCTGACGGCGGTCACCATGCGTCTGACTGGCAACCACCTGCCTGAGGAGGCTACAGTGGTGCCCATCTCAGATATAGTCAACCCGTCTCTCAAGGGCTCCGTGAAGCTGTCAAGTTTTGAGTTGCAGCCAGGGAAGGCTGTACTGCTACAATTCCCTTACACTGGGTAGAGCAGCTCCTGTCCAGTGTGGCTGAGTTTGCCTCTGCAGATAAAGGTGTGAACAGATTAGGTTTTTCCACAAAGTGCAAAATGTTAGTTTAAATAAGGATGACTTTTTTTTTTTTTTTTACACGTCCATTTTATTGTAATAAAGTTTGAACTCAGAGGTCTGTGTCTGATGTGACCTGTAGACATTCCATGAAAAAAATGCATATATTGGGTATAAGTGAGCCAGTTATTAAGCAAACAACTTTGCCGTCTTTGTTCGTGTGCAGCAAGGAAGAATTTTGTCCCGTTTTGTTTAGAGTGAAAATAAACCAAACTGAGTATTGAATTTGTGTCTCTTTCCTGATGGGTTTGGTTACTGGTGTCTCATTTAAATGTGGTGTTTATTGACCCATTTCTTACTTTGTCTTGCAGTTGGGGAAAATAGCTTTTAATAACTAGATCAGTGCATTTGTTTTGCAATTGGAGAGGGGGAAAAAAAAGATGTAAATTTACTGCAGATGGTTCACCACTGCGTTGAATTTCTGATATATTATACTAATACAAATGTACTGTGAATTGACCTTTTAAGTGTTAAATAAATAGGAGGCTTTAGACAAACTTGTCATAACATTGACTAAACTTAGTTTCCCTGTGACCCTGGATAACTGCATAAAGTGATAGATGAATGAATCCAGCCTCTGCGTTGCAGCTTTCTGTGCCGTCTTTCCTTCAGAATACAAACTGCGTAGGTGGTGATATGGTGTGATGGTATTGAACGGCTAATATATTGAAACAGCACAACACTGGTTTGACCATTCAGTTAATTCTAATTTGTATAGTTGATGTGCTTTGCATTTCTTGTGTCTCATCAATGATAGTAATAGTTTCAATGATAATCAAGAAAAAAAATTATGCAAGCATTTCTGATGCCAAAATTTCAATGCTGCAAGGTGTTGGAAATGCATATAGAAGGTGCAAGTTGGTTAAAAGCCACGTTTTGTGTAATTTGGAGTAGTAGTACAGTTTGTGCACGTCAAGGAAAAGGAAGTGTTCAACAGATAGCAGGTATGGTTTTTTTTTAAATTGTTTGTTGATCTACTATTTTATGTTTCTCAGCCAAACCTGTGTTGAACATGTTTCAAAGCCTGCAACCACCAAGCGAGTTCTTTAAGCTGTATATTGAACTCCAGGATAATTTGCACTTCCCCTCAGCGCCACCAGATGTCCCCATAGTTTTTTTTTTTTTTCAACCAAGCCACCAAAATGTAATCATTAAAGGTGTGTAGTGTACATTTAACCAGTATGTCAGGGTGTATGACGTGAATTCTAGCTATGCGTGTAAATTTTTGTCAGGTATATTTTACTGAAAAATGAATGAAACAATGACAAAAAGGCATTATAGTAAACCAGACAATCACTTGTCAGTCCTCAGTGTTTTGAAATAACATTGGCAATACACAGCTTGTCGAGTTCAGACTGAGCTGAGACTGTGTTACACTTTGTAGTAGAGATTCCACTTTTTCTTTTAATTGACTGTCTGAAAACCATGGTCTGCAAGTGGACCAGATGTTGCCTTTAGGTTTTTCAGACTGTTCAAAGAGGTTCAGAGACCTGGTTAGCCTTGATCTCCATTGTACGTTATTTTGTTAAACTATTATGTTTCAATGTATTCACTAGGATCCACAGTGTGAAAGGTATGGTATGTATGTAATATTAGGAACATTATCAGACTATATTAATATACAGGTGAATCTTTCTCTTTTCAAAGTAATGCATCAGTTTGTCAAAAAGTTGTACCAAAGTATGTAAACAATTAGCATTTACAGACTTGGTTTGGAACTTCGAACAAAGTAGTATAAACTCAAGAAGAGTGCAGAGCTTGGGTGGTAAGGAAAGCATAGTTTTGTATTTTATGAACACAATCTGATTTCTTTTCTTGTAGGACGTCAGTTTAAAATGCCTAAACTGATGCTCAAATGCTCTTCTGTTTCCTTCACCATTAACATACTTAGTTTGCACAAATAAACTGTCACATTTTTGTCTTTTGTCACAATTATGACCCCATCAAATTTATTGTTTTCTGTGACAATTCGAAAACCACACATCTGTGGTTTATCATAACTGTTTGTGGCTTTCTGCTGACTTTTGACGCCTGTCTTATTCCCGAGTGTGTAGAATTTATGCTAATCGCTATTACTGGTAAGTGTGCAACAGGAAATTTCCCATCGGGGACAGTAAAGGTAAGGGCTTCATCTGAATACAGCGGGAGAGGAAATGTACTTAAAACTGACCTGAAGAGAGCTCTATAGTGGTTAGAAATGCTTGTCTGCCGCTTTTATAATGAATTCAAAGGCTTGCAACTATTTATTTCAAAGCTGATGTTAGGCGTTAATAGTTCTCATGATTCTCAGGCATTAAAACTATTATTCAGATACACACACAGACTCAGATGTGTGTGTAGGAGGCATGAACAAGAACATATCTGAACAATATAATAGAGTGACTGTAATATATATTGTCTATCTTTCTCTCTCTCTCTGTTGTATTACTATTTCACAGCAATATTTTTGAAGTATCTTAAAGCTTAAGAAATTTGCCCTTTTCTCTGGATCACCTTTTCCAGTTCGAGTTGGAATATGTAATATACAGTGTATATTAGTAAAACACCAAGACACAAAGTTCAAGACACTAAAGCAAAAAAAGTGGCAATGATAGATACCCATTTTCTCAATCAAAATATCGCTTATTTTATTTTTTCACGTGTCTTTTCAAGCAGTTTAGAAACCACAGCACTTTCCCTCTTTCCTGCCTTGAATGTACATTTTTCTTTTACCATTAACAGAAAGTATCTACAATGCAGTGCTATGCTGGAAACTGGCTGGTACATTAACGTGATAAGTACAGTACTATGCCACTTATATAACGCTATTTTAGTAACATTAACACCTTGGGCTTTATATAAAACAAATTTCATGATCTCTAATAGATGATAATGTAGGGTATTTAAAGAAAATTTTAAAAATTGAAGTTGATCACACATTACTTTTGAGAAAACTATTTATAAAAAATATTAAAAATATCTACACTTTATGTTAATTAGTTGAATTTCTCTGTCTCTCTCTCTCTCTCTCTCTCTCTCTCTCTCTCTCTCTCACACACACACACAGTCTTTTTTGTAACTTTTAGATGTATTTTGATTGCAATTACTGCAAAGCAATCATTTATATCTATCTTAGTGAATTACTTTGTATTGTAAAATTTTGGATAACCAGTCAAAATATTAATAAAGAACAGATGAAGTGGATAATCAATTTTAATTGTACTACTACAAGTATATTTTATACTTTTTGTGTTGTGTACCCTGTCTTTCTGAATTGTGATACTATACTGTTTTTTTTTCTCTAAAAGAGAAAATATAATAATGACAAAAATATTTTAGCAATAATATAATTTGTAAGGTCCTGAAAAAATATGACAATTCTAAAGACATTCCTACAGTTGCCAGGATCTTCTCTGTCTTTTGCTTCTTGTATCTGTGCTTGTGACCATAGAAACACGTGTTTGAATGTGTGTGTGTGTGTGTGTGTTTGTGTGTGTGTGTATGTGTGTGTGTGTGTGTGTTTGTGTGTGTTGGCATGCTGCCACCTGCCGTTAGCTGTCTGGGCTGGAACAGGAAGGCAGGAAAGGGTACAGGTGTGACTATGTGTGTCAGAATATACCCAACTTTCTTATTGTTAACATCAAGAGAGGAAAAGTCAGTTCTGACATGCTTGCCTGTTTTATTTTAGACTTGAGCAACTGATTCTAATCTCCTTATGGTATGCTATTTCTTTCCCTCTCAAACTCATGTCTTTTTCTTGCCTCATTCCATCACATTTCCCAATGACGCTTGTGTGAGCTTTCCTGGTAGAAAGATGTGGATGGCCACACTTCCTGTTCCCATCCACCGCCACTTGGACTGACCAGGTGTACATATGGAAATAAAGTGGCAATAAGACACTAAAAAGACAAGAATATTTTCTCTTGAAGCCATATTCTAGGAACAAATACTGTTGCATTTATGTCATCAAAAAGTGCAAAAAAACACAAAGTCTGATTTCTTTTCACAATGATAAATCATTGATGAGCTGTTTGACAGCTGTCAGGTTACACACACTGCAACTGAAATGCTTTGCTAAACCTGAATAACCATTCCGAGGGATGAAGTGTGTGTGTTGCGCAGAACTTATATGGAAAGGTCATATAGATCAAAAAGCATCAATTAAAAACAATTAATACATGTTAAATTATATTAGGTAATACAAATAAATAAATCACAAACCTGAATACTGGAACAGAGGTTCCTAAGTGTAACAGTTGAAACATCAACAGTCAAATACCAATTTTAAGAGGTATGAATAAAGCAAGGTGACACAGAAATGTGTGGCCTTGAAAAAGATCCGAACCCAAAAACATAACCCCTCTACAGACTGACATTTAGACACCTTGGTTAATGCAACACAGAGATACAGTCTGCCCCTTACCCTTCTATAGCCGTGAAAGGTTTAAAAAAAGCTTTACCCTAGCTGCTCAGGGCACTCAGGTGCTAAGATCACACATGAAACACATTCTTTGTGGTTCCTAATTATATATTTGAATTGGAAGTGAGTGACTCTGAAAATGTCAACTGGAAAAAGATAAGTAACTGAAACGTTGTGAAGGGGTTGATGAATAGTGCAACCAGCAGTAAAGGAATAACAAATACATTTAGCCGAAAAGCAGCCATCATGCCTATGATTTCTGTTGTTACTATTACTGATACATACAGTATGTACCCATGAATGTGGCTATTCATGAAAACGGTTTCACCGCACTACTTTGCTACACGAGCGCCACTTGCAGCAGAACATTTGCTCAACACTGGTGCAGCATGACACATGCTTTGTGGCGTGTTATTACATATAAACTCCACGAGCCATTTTAGCCTCGGGCCTCTTGTGTTTGTGCGTGGATTTGTGTAACTGACAGAAATGTCGTTACACAATAGGAAGAGGTACAGGCCGCACTGGATAAGGTGTAATAAAAAGAACGAATACACAACGCAGACTCACTGCTCTGGACAGCTTGTGTTGTTTACAATGTGGTTCTCTGTCACAACACACACTGTATTTTTTTATACTATATACAGTATTTAGCATTTATACAGTGCATTGGGGAAGTATTCATCACTTTTTTCAATTTTCTTATGTTGCAGCCTGATACTACAATCGTTTGAAATTATTTTTTCTGCTGAAGCCAAACAGTTCAATCTGGGTTTCATCAGACCAGAGATTCTTGCTCCTCACAGTCTGAGAGTCCTTCAGGTGCTTTTTTGCAAACTTCAAGTGGGCTTTCATGTGTTTTACACTGAGGAGAGGCTCCCGTCTAGCCACTCTGCCATAAAGCCCAGATCGGTGAAGGGCTGCAGTGATGGTTGTCCATTTGGAACCCATCTCTACACAGGATCTCAGTCAGAGTGATCATCGGGTTCTTGGTCACCTCTCTTACTAAGGCCCTTCTCCCCCATTTGCTCAGTTTGGCGACCAGCACTTGGAAGACTCCTGGTAATGCAAAACTTCTTCCATTTGAAAATTATGGTGGCCACTGTGCTCTTGGAACCTTTCAGTGCAGCAGAATTTTTTTTGTAGCCTTCCCCAGATCTGTGCCTTGCAATAATCCTGTCTTGGAGCCTGCAGGCAGTTCCTTTGACCTCATGGCTTTTGGTCTGATACAGTATGCATTGTCAGCTGTGAGGCCTTCTATAGAGAAGTGTGTACCTTTCCAAATCATGTCCAATCAATTCATTTTACCACAGGTGGACCATAATCAAGGTGTAGAAACAGCTCAGTAATGATCAAGAGAAATGAGAGGCACCTGAGCTAAATTTCAAGTGTTGTTGCAAAGGGTCTGAATACTTATGCCAATACGATATTTCAGATTTTTTTATATAAAGTTACAGACATTTCTAAAATTCACTTTGTCATTATGGGGTACTGAGTGTAGATTAATGAGAAAAAAGCATGCGCCATATATAAAGTATTTACAGTATACGGTATATACACAGTTTAAAAAAATCAACACATTTCTTTAATGTTCTCTTAAAATCTCATCTCTGGAGGCGGTGTGTAATACAGTGCAGTTTCTGGTCATTAACTGTGTGTTTCTGTAAAAGTGAATCCGCAGCACACTGTACTTCACATGCATCTCAAGGGAGCGTTACTATGCTGATATTTTGTCATCTTACCTTGCTAGTTAAGTAAAAAGTCATCAGAGAATAAACCCTGTTCTCCATGTGCTTGTGCTGAGCAAACAGGTTTCAGAATCTGACAAGGCATGTGTAGAAAAGTACAAATGTATTCTGGCAAACAAATCAAACTTTAAAATGTGTGACTGCAATGTTAGACAGTTACTGGATTTTACATTAGCTATATGACAATAAAAAAACCATACTGAAACTGACAAATGCTTAGGTATTTTGGATTAAACGGAAAATGCTAATTGTTATAAAGAATGGCTCCTCGGGTACTCCTCAAAATGTATTTACAAATGTCCTAAATAATTTCTCATTATATCTTGGCAATATAATTTCATTTAAACAAAATATAGATATTTTCAAAATTGAAAACCTAAATGCATGCCATAAACTACGAACAAGTAACTGCAGTGTGTTTATTATTTAACATGAATGGTATGACGTATTACCCCATACCAGTGTTGTTTGTATATATATTAAATGAAATTAGAAAGTGTTAAAATGAATATGAACATTTACGATACAACGTAAGCAGGAAAAAAAAGGGAAAAGTCAAACCTGTAACCTTAATAGAGTGATACGATATAATTTAACCTGGAAAATAAATTATACTTAATTTTGTGTGTGTGTTTTATTTATTTGTTTGTTTATTTTTTAAAATAATTCTAGTTTTATTTTGTGGTCACTGCATTGCGTTGCTTCTTCTTTCAGGCTCGGTTGTAATGCGTGGTGTAACTAACACTTTTGGGTACGTAACTTCCATATTTACGATGTGATATTTCGAACATACCAAGCGGACACCACTGGAGCGACGTGCGGGGTTTCTGGTAAAAGAAACGCCGATGTCTTGCTATGACAGTTTGAGGGCGAGAAGGTGACGGTACATCGTAAAGAGAGGCATGGTGAGGGGAGGGGGAACGTGGGGGACGACAGTTTCATTATGAACCAAAGTCAGTGTCTGCTGTGCTGGAGCACTTCTTAAGTTCCGGAATGTACGTGAGCTATACGTGAATGTGGTACTGTAAATCGCAGTGCAGAATTATACAATTGTCACCATGTGCACGAACAAACAACGCAATGTTTTAAATGATTAAGATAATTTTAAAAGATCCTTCAGCTCAGTGCTGTATCCTCTGTGATGAAGAACCAGAACTGAAATTTTTTTTTGAGACATTTAAGGGTTTTGTCTTAATACAGCAGGGAAATAAAGGCCTCATCTACTCTCTGTAGGACCGAAAGACAAAAGGCATAATATGCGTGTTCGTCTTTACCCTGCATCTTACGGCCCATTGCACAGTCATGACAGTCTCTCGGTTTTACTGTGTCATGTGAGGCGCGCGCAGGCCCGTCACTACCTTTCATATATCATAAGTTATTTTCCTCGTTGTGGTGGTGTGGGTGGGGGTTGGGGCTTTTAAATGTTACAGTACGATTCTTGTCATTTACCTTTACCAAAAAAATCATTTTAGTTGCAAACATTTTAGAGCATGCAATATTTGGTAAAAATAACAGTAAAGGGTAAAGCTGGCACATAGCTTCACATTGAAACTACCTGGCCATATTAAAATATGATCAGAAGTAAAGGGCCATTTAAAAACTTTATGCTTTCAGGCATGATGTAAAACTGTCAATTGTCATCGGTATATGATGAAGTGCTCATAAAATTATGGTGTACATGCACAGTATTGTTTAAATATATTTAAGTTTTCAACGGAAAAGAGGAATGACACTTCAGTGACAATACTAAAAAGAAAGATGCAAACGGTAACAGCTGTTGAATATTGAAGATTTTCTTTTTACTTTTCTTGTGTGTAGTGTTGTTCATAAAAAAATTAAAAAGGAAAAAACTGCTAATATGAAATGTTTGTCAAAACAAGAATTGTCACTCTTCTGGGTGCTGGAGCAAAATGGGTTTTTTTTTTCTCTGTTTTTTTTCCAGGATCAAATGGTGATGGTGTGGTATTTGAGGGTGCTGAGACTTTGTGTGGGTGATGGATTGACGGATGGACAGCCAGATAGTCATTCTGCGAATACACTAGTCTCCTCCCTGCTGCTTGTACACGAACTTGCAGCGCACAGACAGTGAAACAGCAGTAGTGACAACTGTTCTGTGAGGGTAGGCTGAGTGTTCACGAAGACAGTTGGACAAAGTACACAAGCTGAATGGTGAGCCTTAATTGTTTCCTTTCCAGCTGTGGACATATACTAGAAGTCATGTATGTAAGGCAACATCTTCAGTGATGTTACCGTTTAGAGTGTACAGTGACTTGCAATATAGCATCAACATTTTGAGAAGTTCTCACATATTTGTTCCATGCTGCTTTTAGGTTTTATAACTTTAAAAAAATATATTTTTATGTGTGCTGCAATGCAAAAGGTGTGTGTTAATGATAGGTGCATAAGAAATTATCTTTTTTTTGTAGAGGTCAACGTGCAATAGCACATGTTCTGTTTTACCCATGTGGTTCCCTGTGTATTTAGCCTCTAATTGCTGATCTGCAATTGATGATGTCGTGATGGCGTAAGTCATGTATGTTGAAGCGTTAATTCATTTGCAATGTTGCTGTGTACTAATGTACAATCACAGTAGTTAACCGACTGGAACACGTTGTCATGTTATAATTAACAGTGAAGGTTAATTCAATTCTGGAGATTTTAATGTATGCATTTTTTTGTTACAATCGTCCAACAACCATTCAGTGGCGCAAGCAATAGTTATACCTATGATAAGTCCCAGGAAAGGCTGCAGTTTCTTAGTGTGTATATTGTTGATTTGAACAGTTCGTATTCTCTGTTTTGTTTGACAGAAATGTTCCATGCCACGTTTGTTAGTATTTCATTATTGTTATCACCTTCATAATCTGTGTGCTGTCATTTATAGCCATTTATAGCTTATTTAATTCTGCACATTCAGATGCAAGTGGTGACATTGGGACTGGTTCCGGATAAGGGACAGCACATTACGAAGGCGTGGATGTGTACAGTTGACCTCGGTGTTTTGTTTTCTTTACATGCCTCTTATCTGTTACAAATAACACCACTGACTGCGCACGTATTGTTGCAGCGCCTTAAAGGTTATTCAACTCAAACCGATGGCCATATTTCCCAATAGATGTACCAGAGTGTTGCATGTAAACAATTTTTTATTTGAAATCTTTTGCTAATATAATTTAATATTACTTGATGTGGAAAATGTGACGGAAATCGGCCGTTTGTTGTGCAAGTAATTTTTTGCAGTTCTGTTTATGTTGACAAAAAATGCCCCTAAATGCCACAATGTTGGTAGCTATGAAATAGTTGGACTGTTATGACATTGACATGTGTTTCATACAAGGATGTTACTACGTGTCGTTTGTATAGGAAGCTCTACCTAAAACTTGTAATATTACGCATTTGATCATTTTAATTACGCACAATTGTCCTGTGAATTC
This sequence comes from Chitala chitala, assembly GCA_025773905.1. NCBI lineage: Eukaryota > Metazoa > Chordata > Actinopteri > Osteoglossiformes > Notopteridae > Chitala > Chitala chitala. The sequence goes on from JABJVR010041026.1 coordinate 19,143, forward strand.
TAGTACCACTTGTCATCCATTTCCGTACCTCCTTAGTAGTGTTAATAGTTCAATGGTACAACATAAAAAGCGTATCAGAGATTCATGATGTCCTGCCTCAGACTCATTTGTTTTATGAACCTATAGTATTGATCCTTGCGGGTTTTCTCGTTATAACAAAAAGTCTGCTGAATGTTTATGAAAAATGCTGTTTTATTAGTAGTGTTGAAACCAGGGAAGGGACATTATGTCCCCTCAATTTTTTGTACGTATATATTTACATGTATTTTTCCACACTGCACAGTTGTGCCCCCCAGTTTAGATTTGCATTCCCCATTCTCTTTTCTGCCCTTGTGTAAATATCATACTCATGGATGATTTCGTAAGACCAGTTTGACATGGTTTCAGTGAGATGGGACAGGGGTTTTGGAACCGGGATGCAGTTTTTACTTAGTCTTGTGTTGGAAATGTTAAAATGTCCGCAGTGCAGAATCCTACGTGTAAAGACATTAGACAGGAAAATGATGCAGTGACATTGTGCATTTCATTCCAGAGTGCTTTCAGAATGGCAATCTTCTGTAGGCCTCCTTAAGCATGGGGTTTTAATGCAGTGGACAAACTTGCCTAGCATGGCTGCGAAATGTAATTGTAATGAAGGCACGGGTGTATTATTCACCAACAGTTAGTGTACAGCCTTTTACATGTATATACAGTACAGATTATGCTACAACATCATGTCTCATTTGCTTTCATGTACAATTGTATGAAAAAGTCTTACCATGTTTTGCAGACAGGACTCAACTAATTGATAATCCAGTTGTAATGTTTATTCCGTACATGTACAAATGCTACATTTGTGTCATTTTGTTTTGTTTAAATGACAGTATGCTTTTAAAAATATTTTTGTCTCGATATATTTGAGTATATGAAACCTTGTGCACAACCTCGTGTGAAGAAGATTAGGTAGAGCTAGTAAGCCAGTCATATATGAGTATATCATAAGAATGCATACAAAGAGTATTAATACGAAGATATTGTGTCTTTGTAAAGCTGCGCACATCAATGTAATTTCTGAAATTTTAATTAGCGCAAGTTACAAAATACATAAAACCATATTCACAAATCATGAAATGTAAGTTGTCATCAGGAAGACGGACATGATATTTGCAATATATAGGTAACAAGATACTTTTAATATACTGTGATCCCTTTGGAATCTGTCTCAGGTGATTTAACTCCTAAATTTCCCTTACAGATTAAAATGCTCTTTAAAATGTAGCGCATATACATGTATTGATGCATAAGCCTAAAATAGCCCCTGTATTATATGCCAATATGTCGTATTTACATTTTCAGCATCTCATGGCATCTAGAAAATGCTCGATGGGGAATATTTTATTGTTGTTTTTTGAAGAGAGAAAGTTGCTGTATCATGTCGTCCATTTTCATCCATGTAAAGGTATTTTTGGTGAACAGTGAAGCTGATTTTCAGAGAAATAAGATATAACCACTGGCTGTGCTACTGTGGAGAAAAAGGTTTCTGTGTTTGGTGTCACCTACCTTGGTGAAGTCTGAAGATTTAGATACTGGATTTAAAATAACCCACACATCTTTGTGGCTTTTCTCACAGCAGTGATTGAGTTTTAATTGTGACATTGCAGGTGATGTGCAGAAACTGCAGTGGACAGGAATTCCAAGGGAACATCCATTGCTATTGTTGAGGTTTAGCAGGTGGTCAGTGTTTTCTCAGAAGAACAGTCCAGTGCTACATACTTTTATGTATAGACCTGGTCATAAATTTAGTCCTGGCACAGATAATTTGTGTATATTTGTTATTAATGTAATGAATAAATGTTAATATTTGCGTTGACAAGTGCCTTCATCGTTGTACTGTTTTATTAGTAAATAAAATACGTGTTTTGTATGATTAGTTTTCTCAGAATGCTAATTATCATGCAAATCCTGCCAGGGTAGTGCAAATGTATCAGCAGTGGTGTATTAGTTAGTAGACACTCTAATTGAACTGGTTCAGTAGTACCAGTCTAAACAAAGGTCTCCTCTAAGTTAGTAAGCTTTGGGTGATGGAGCACGCTCCTCATTTAGCTTGGAGAGAAATCTGCCTGACACAACTGTGACACATAGTAATGCTACACAGTTTTACGTAACACATGTATGTGTTTGGCTTATGGAGAACTCTTCAAAATCCTGAACCCGTAACCAAGTGATTCTTTACGGATCATATCCCGAGAAATTTGGTACTAAATTGGGCACATTTTGCAGAGTCTAAATTATGCATTTTTCCATTAACAGTTTTAACACGTTGTTAAGAAAGAAACTTTTCAAGCATTTTCAGCATTGATAGTTATAATTTGTTGCTTGTCTGTTGCGATGATGAGATTGACATATTTAGCTTTGCTGAGCAGATGGACTTTTTATTTGACCAATTGTTCAAATCATCTAACTGTACTAACTTTTTATATAAAACTACTGGATGTGACATGACTTGGAAAACTATAGGTTACTATTCCTTCACAGATTTTACTTTAGCTAGAAAACTAGTAGCCTACAAACACGCTATGAATTATTCTGTATTTACAAACCTTGCTTTGTCTTTAAATGTAGTTTCTCATAGGATTTTCCATAACCATTTAAAGATATTGATTTTTTCACAATATAAACTTACTAATCTTCTTAGTTGACCATCACTGAGCAGATGCTTTGCATCTTCAGAATGTATGTACTCAAAATGTTATTTATAGTCTTGTATTGAAATCTGATATTCCTTTGGGCAGCACATTCATTAAATTCGTTAAAAACCTGGAAAACGAATGTATGGCATTTATGGAGATATGCAGTGTTTTGTCCATTTGATATTCCTGTTTTTTTTTTTTCAACTGTCAAAGAATACCCAGAAAGCATGTTCTAGTCTGTAATGAAACAAATTAATAATAATTGCACTTTTTTTAGGGATTTTAAAAAAAGGAGCATGCACAAAAGGCGTGCTACTTTACTGATAAAAAGTGCCAATCAGTGCACTAGGTCCAATCATTCAGAGCTTCAGCCCTCAATATTTTAAGCTTAGCCCTGAATATTTTCATCTTGAAAAAGAAGGGGGTTTATAGCGAAGCAACAGACAAACTCCAGCCAAACTTGATTTAGCCCCTGATCTTTTCAATAGCTAGAAACTCCCCTGGAGGCTATGAACCACACTTTGCGATAACTATGACCTGCACAGAAAATCTTCTTAGACACTTACTGATAAAAGTCTTTATAGGTGACAAGCCCACTCTGGGCCTGATCAAATAGCTAGGCCGATAACTTGAATTGAAGATTGAGGATTCAAAGAACTTTATTAATCCCAGAGGGAAATTGACGTGCTTTGCTTCAGATTGACAAGCAAAACAGACATGAGTATGAGTAATAACACTGAGTCTAAGTTAAGTTAAATTGAAGCTGTCACATTCCATCTCTTGCATTAAAAAGTAAGAGATGGAGATGTGTAGAAGAAATCAGTCGTCATGCAGTGGGATTACACTTGATAAGGATGGATGATGTTAGCTAATGTAAATTTGCAAAGGATGCTGGAGCAACTGTCATCTGTTCAGTCTGAGAGAGCAGATGTCTGGCATAACCTGGAGGTTTCCAAACCAGAACAGCATGGGACCTTCAATACTGACTTGAAAAGTTCAAATATGTGTGATGTGTATGTATGAATCTGCCATAGTCCTTTATAGAGAAGAAATTCAAAGAAATAACTGACACAGCTCCAGGAGTGGTTGCTAAACCTATGGCAGATCAGACTGTATAGGCTTGAACATGAAATCATTTTCAAATCTCGTCCTTGAAGATGTCATTTTACGTACACTACATGCATGATGGTTATACACTGGTATCACATAAATGTACATTTTTGTCTAAGAGTGAAGTGAAAATAAAAAATATACCAATAAATTTATTAAACACCAAATTTGCTGCTGCACATCTGTAGAGGAATGATGTTTACACCTGTATTTTAGTTATATTATGATATAAGAACAGTGTTTCCCTGAGTGTGGGTCAGGACCCAAATTTGCTGCTGCACATCTGTAGAGGAATGATGTTTACACCTGTATTTTAGTTATATTATGATATAAGAACAGTGTTTCCCTGAGTGTGGGTCAGGACCCATTTTGAGTCCTGGACTTGCTTGTAATGGGTTGCCAAAGTGAAAAGTAAACAGAATAGGCACTAGAAATGTTTATGCTATTGGGTCCTAAAATGGGTTCTAACATTTTCAGGTGGGATTTTGGATTTTAAAATTCCCTGCTATAGGCATATAAACATGGCCTTTGGATGCAAGTGGCTGTAAGCATTGCTTATTTAGAATGAATGTTTTTTCATGCCTAGTATTGAATGATTTGACTTGTCTGAAGGGTGCTTGCTGTACAGACAAAAGAATCTATATGTTATTTTTTAGCACTAAAGTGATTAATTTACAACTTCACAGTTCTTTGAGATAACTGGTTTCATCTTCTCCTACCTATTTTACCAGTGTGCTACTCCCACGCTAGGTATCAGGTGACAAACCTCTGAACTGTGACGGTAGTACAGACAGGTCGTGTCGCTGAATTGGTTAACAGAGTGAGAAAAATCCCCTGCGCCCCAACTTCCCTCCAGATATAGTGTTTGTGAAAAGAGTGAGCAGTGACATTCGATGCCTTTCCTCTTATCTTTCCCCCTACGTCACTCCACCTACCTTCACTAAAGTCAGTTAAGCAGACAAGAGAGCGGTGGAGAGGGAAAAAAAAAAAAAGCTCAGAGTAACCTGGTGTCTTCCCCCTCCCATAGGTTCTGTCTCTCGGTCTTCTGCTTGGAGTTCATATGACAGAAAACTAGAGAACAGCACACACTCCTCCACACTGAAGTCCTCCTCTTCTTCACCCTTATCGTGCTTCTTCCAGAGGTGCGTTGTAGCCAGAACGACACAGAAGGGCACAGCAGATCATCACAGACGTGCAGACCCATGTCACTCTGTAGCAGTTTCAACATTTTCCATGTTTCACCACAGGGATTAGTTTAAACCAGTGCAGGTGGAATGGGATTGGGTTTACATTTCCGGTGTTTCGTTGTGTCAGACCATGGCCATATATGCAGTACCAGTTTCTGTGCAAATGGTGAGGCTGTCAGCCTCACTGCCGCATGGCGTGTTACTCCGTGATCATACTGTAATTACTGTACTCACCACACTTTGATGCGGTGACATCGGAATGTCCATCTCACGTTGTGAATGAGGTAATATTACTCAGTGCGAGTAAGGTCATATTAGTAATAGTACTATGTAATTAGTATAACAATTGTGGATATCTGCAAAAAAATGTTGTGGAAGTTCTCTCTCTCTCTCTCTCTCTCTCTCTCTCTCGTTCGCTCCAAATTGTCTTAGGTTAAATGTAAATCTTAGCATGTAGTGTTACTCACCTGTGATTTTTACTTTTGTTTATGGTACGATATTTACAATGCTCGAACTATTGATAAAATTGTACTTGTGCCTCTAAAAGAATAAATAAGTCGTTTCGTGAAGAAATGATGGCGGAATATGTGGTTAAAATGAATCTGAAGGTAATTATTCTGATGAAGAGAAATTAAAGGCATAACAGAATGTATGGAAGAGAACGAGGGCTTAGCTAGACAGTTCCCTTGGTTTACTTTCATGCCATTTTGCCATGTCTGGGTGAACTTCCTCTCAGACAATGAAATACAGCCATAGTAAGGCTGACACTAGGGCCCATACAAAACCAACAGTGGACACAAACCACGTGAATCTTGGACTTTTCCTAGACATTGAGAGTCAGATTAATGTATCAAATAAACTTAGACTTTATATCAAACAGCTAAACTCACAAGTATATACTGAATAAGTAGGTGACAAACATCATTTTTCACACAGACCACAAACACTGTGACTCATCCACCACTCGAGAATTCGTCTCTTGTAAACAATACATTGAGAAATGCCACAGCAAGGGTACCACATGCTTGTGTGCTCGCAAACACTCCTCTACAAATAGATGCGCACAAAAATATCTTGCATGGTACATACATTTTTTAAAAAAGTAAAGATATCCTGCGAGAGCAGTTTGTATCGTATCAGTGCAGATTGTTTTGTAACAGGCTGAAATAAAAGACGTCCTACATGTTGAGTCGTACAGGTGGTTGGAGTGGAGAGGAGAAAAGACTATAGTAAGTGAGATAATGCTCAGGTTTTGTTTAGTGCTTAACAAAAAAGGAAACGAATGAACCTCGTCAATTTTTCAGTGTAGTTTAAAACTTTAAATTGTAAAATCGTGTCTCATATACAGATGTACAGATGTGAAATACACTACATTAACAAGCACGGCCACAGCACTGCTGTATTTGTGAGAGCTAACAGTCTGAAAAACCTGCATTGAGCCGAATGTCTTTTGTCTATTCGGCTAGCAAAATTATACTGTCATTTAGTTTAAATTGTTAAAATTACGTGATAAAAAACAAAGATACTGCCACACATTTTACTTCTGTCTCTTCACAGTGTCTAGTTACAGAGTGTGAAGAAATAAAAAAAGTCTCATAATACCAAAACGCCATTAATGTTGTCTGTTTTTTGTCAAATCTATTTATCTAATTTTACCTGTAAAGTTAAATTCTTTCGGCACATCTTGAATCTGTCTTTTGCTATTGTGTTTATTTATTATTTATTTTTGGGAAGGGGGAGTTAAAATTTGTAGTGGGACCCTTTGGCCTAACCAGGGTTTTCCCCAGCTCTGCCTCTTCCCAGCGTGGCTTTAATGGCAGGGTGGTTTTTGGTGCCAGAGACAGAAACTGTGAGGTTGACGGTTAACTCTTTGTCCCTTCTTCCTTTCAGAGCAGCGCATAGGGTAGAGGTGAGCAGTGGTCAGTGAACTCCAGCACAGTTGTCAGTGAAAAGAAACGTGTACACATGAGACAGACATAACCATCGTGAACATTTGCTTGTTGTTTAATTTTATGCATAGTTACTTGCTCTGTATTTGTGTTTACTTAGAAGTCTGAAAAGAATTTAAAGTTGCATAACGTCTAGCTCTTAATGCATTATTTACCATAAGTTTTCATTATTGTAAAGTATAATTCTTTCCCTTCATGTTCTCCAGTGGGGTGTAAACTGGGGAGTGTTCAGTTACAAGTCCACATGTTTAATCTCTAGTCCCCAACTGACCAGCAACTCGAAACTATGGTCCAGAGTTTATTTTTAAGAACCACTTTAGCTAGTCATCCTGTGCACCCTGGCTATACTGCAAAGTGCATAGGGAGGGATCAAGGTCACATTATTGGACCCTGTGCTTATAACAGGCATTACAATAAGCAGAGTAGGACAGCAGCAATAATACAGCATTGTGTTAAGTGTGAGAGACAAAAACAGAAGGGAGGCAGGGGCAGGGGAGACCTCTTTTTTTTTGCCCCAGGATGTGGTTTCCTTTTGGGGGAGAATGGGGGATGGGAAGGTGAGATGGTCTCCATGGCAACAAAGCTTGTACATTTGTATCCCGTACACCTGTTGCTGTTACTTTGAGTGCGTATGTGTCCGGGTGTGTGCTTGTGTGTGTGTGTGTGTGTGTGTGTGTGTGTGTGTGCGTGTGCGCGTGCGTGTATGTACGTGTGTTAGGGGGCAATGGGGGGCGTGGCTGTGCATGTGTTTGAAAGTCAGACAGAGGTGTACAGTGAACAGTTGCAGCGTAGACTGCTGTCATGAGAGTGGGTCTGATGGAAACTGAAGGATGGCAGAACACAGTCCCGATTCTACAAACGAGCAAATGGGCCACGAAAAGACAGGTGAGAAAAAGAGATTAAGCAAAATGTTAAGTACAAAATGGGAGCTTGGCTGCTGGTAAGGTAGAAAGAGACCATGAAGCTTTATCAGTAACCAATCTCAAGAACTTATGAACTATCATTTTCAGTCATCTCTCCATAACCTCACAGCTTGTGAGTCAAAACATGCAATGGCCTATTTAGCTGGAGATGTGAAAGAAAAAGACAAGGGTAGCAGAGATATGAACTGGCACTATAAACTACAGCTGTAACATCTTCCTTTCAAAGTAGTTAACACGGTTGTTAAATGGGTGTTATATAGCGTATTTGAGTGTCAACATTACACTACATGTATCTGTATTGCTGGATTCATTTTGCAATGATATATGGTTCATGGCAAGCTAAGCTAACGTTAGAGTTGCGGATGGGAAAGTTTTAGCTGAAAGGTGTTACTGCACGTATGTTACAAATGAACTGGAGGAATGTACAAACATACAAAATTTTTTAATACATATTTTCTGTGGTACCAAAAGTTAAAAAAATATATACCAGAAACAGGTGGTAATATCTAGAAAGTAGAAATCTGTACAACACTGATTATCGCGTTTGAGTTGAGAGAAAAAAAAAGAGAGAAAGCGTTATGCATTTCTTCTTTTTTAATTATAGTGACCAATGCAATGCAGTGTCAGTTTAATAGAGTTTTAAAACTCATTAATCATGTTATCCTAATAAAGTATCTACACAGGAACATATTTCCAGGATGATGTTAGTGGTTTGCAAAAATTTTGCACTAAAACACAGTGACATCTTATGTTAAAACTGCACTTTCACATAAATTTAATTAAATAAGTGAATAGATTGGAGTATAAATTACATTATGGCAAATGTCAGAGTGCCATTACATTTACATAAAACTTGATACTTACTAAAGTACACCAGCAATTCAGTGGAATGTCATTAGTAGTTGTAATCTAGTTGTAATATCACACCAATAAATACAAAACTAACAAACATTTCACAGACATAATTGAGAGCACTGAACTCTGACATGTTGGGTGCATTAACAATAAAAGGTCTTGATTGTATCTTTATGACAAACATTATGGGTTATGCAAGTGTAATGAAGATAGCGGGTAGTAAGTGCAGTATTTATGTTATGCAAATACTATGAAGATAGTGTGTAGCATGTGCAGTATTTGTATTGTGCATGTACAATGAAGATTGTGTAGTGTATGCGGTATTTATGTTGTGCATGTACAATGAAGATAGCATGTAGTATATGCAGTATTTGTATTGTGCATGTACAATGAAGATTGTGTAGTATATGCAGTATTTGTATTGTGCATGTACAATGAAGATAGTGTGTAGCATGTGCAGTATTTGTGCTATGCAAATACAATGAAGAAAGTATGTAGTATATGCAATATTTGTAGCATACAAGTACAATGAACATCTCTTGTGGCGAGTGTAGTATTAATGCAGGTACAATGAACTTAGTGTGAAGTGTGTGCGGTATTATGTTATGGAAGTACAATCAAGATAACATGTAGCGCATGCAGTGTTTGTGTTATGCAAATACAATGAAGATAGTGTGTGGTTCTTATGCAGTAGAACATATACAGTTTGATCCAACTCTTTCTATTTGTATAATATAACTAAATCAGCTGCTGCTGTGACAAAGGTGTAAGAAAGTTTTTTACATTTAAATGCACAGAAAAGCAGTTTGCACATAATTCAGATATGATTGTCTGAGATGATCAATGGCTTTCCATCTTCTCTGAGAAACAAAGCAAAAAGGTAAAAGCAGACGGGGTACAGGCACACCTACGTGTGTGCGTGCACACACAAGTTCACACACATTGGCTTTCATGTTGATGCGCTTTATGATTATGAACACCATTCCAATGAAATTCAAAGACAAATGAACGTTGCTGACAGACAGTTTTGATACTTGTAGAGATTTTTTAATAGAGGTTATAAATACGTTTCTAAAAAAAAAAAAACAATCCAAGTTTTAATTCACTATTAGATAGCGCCAGTTTACTGCACTACAAAAGCTTCTATTATTTCCCATGAAGTACAAACTTGGTTCCATGTCTCACTTGGCCTCTTCAGACATATTGCCTGTTCCTTATTTCAAGTAAACTGTCCTCTGTTGGTCCCAGTTAATGTACTGAAGTTTAGTAACTTGCCAGATGAACGGTTTTATTTATGTCCAAATATACACACAAATTGTGCGTAGCCATGGATTGTTTTTTTCTCTGTCAGGATAAACACAATAAACATATTGTGTTGAGTTACAGAGCAGCTGTCAGGTAAATATTAAACATGCTAGGTGAACAATGTGTGGCTTTGTACCTTGCACTAAGAAACTGAAGGTTATTGGATTTATAGACCATTTTGAAAAGCTGCAACATGTCCCCTCTTATTCCTCTCCTGCTGTTATTCTGTTTCAGCTCTACAGCATCATGACCCTCCTGCCCTCTCACCTATCTCTCCACTAGAGGCCGCTATAGCACACCATGGTGGACCGGAGTGTTCTTGACACTCAGGATGGGCCCCCTCACCAGGCACTGTTGTTCACCCTGGCTAAGGGGCAGCGATGTGTGCAGAACTTCTGTCATGACACCCCGGAGGCCCTGGGGCAGCTGGACATCGTGGCAGAGAGCAAACCGAATGTCTGTGAGGCCAGGAGCGACAGCGGTTGTCCGTCTGAGGAAAACGCCAGGCTCAGTGGCTGGGTGAATCCGGCACTCATTCATACCCACCTGGATTTTGGTGCCAGGGCTTTTGGTGATGGGGGGGACAGAAACAAGCCTAATCGCTCCTCAGACGTCCTTTCGGGCTTGCTGCCTACATATTGTCACCATGGAGCCATCCAGGGAGAAGGAGGAGCCTTCGAACAGAAGCTGGACTCCTTCTCTGAAGCATTCCCCAGGCGAAACATCTCCTTGTTTCAGAATGGGGGCCGAGGGGTAATTTTCAGCCCGAATTCTGAGGCTGGTAGGGTGGGCAATAATCTTAGTGTGACAAGATTGGTTACAAACCCCCAGGCCCCCTCTGGCAGCCCAACCCCTCCCATGTCCCACCCGTCGCCCCTCGTCATCTGCTCATCTCCCGCCTCCCTTTCGCTGCCTTCCCTCTCCCCATCCAGAAATGCTTCGCAGTTCTCAGCTGCGCAAGTGATGCCGCCTGCGCAAATAGATATGACCCTTCGCTCTGCTCAGTTCAGCCCCGGGCTCCAGTGCCACTATCTCTCACAAGCGCAGACGCACCTGCCTCACCCAGCAGCTGCCCACACAGGGAAATGCCCCCCTCTGCTCTGGCTGCAGCAGTCAGCTCACACGGTAGGCGAAAGCCAAGATGGTCATTCACAGCTCCAAGAAAAGGAGTCGGACTCTTCCCTGATGTACTCCGAAGAAGCCGGGTTTGTGCTAAAACACCCTGCTTCCTCACACCAGGATGACTACAGCATCCCAGGTACAGGGGCAGACAGTGACTCTGCCGGGTAACCTTTGGTGTCAGGTGTGGGTTATTAGGGGCTAAACATAAAGAGCAGCCAATAGCAGCAATTAGAAAACCTTGAGCCTGATTTGCTGGGTAAGGTTGTTCAGTGAGCTGATGTGTACTGTATTAAAGACAACCACAAAAGCTGTAGTCCAGTGTGCAATACTGGAAAAATATGTGGGATTAAAAAAACACTTTTTTTGCATTTTACCTTTTATTTTACCTTTTATATTTCAGTGCACTTTTATTGTAAAATGTCCTAAAATGTCATAATGCCCTAATTGCAGCATTATGACAAAGCTGTAACATTTAGCTTGCTGCTGAGTTTTATTGGCCGACTGTGTGCAGTTTTAACAAAGCACGCTGAAATGCATATAATGCTCTCTGTTGTGTAATTTCTGCTATTATAAAGTGTTCATTATTTTCATACTGTGTCTAAGTGGCTGCCTTTAAGACACAGTTGCAGGTATATTACTGCCAGCTTTACGTGTGTTAATTGGACTTTATGTATTCTCTGAATACCAATGAAAGTGAGTGATGTTGCAGTTTACTCAGAGCTCTGTTTTTTTGCTATTATTTTGGCCAGATCACTGTGTTCTTCAGATGCCTCTGAGCTCTCCCCCAGGCCAGTACCCACAATCCTGTGTGTCCACCTTGCCGGAACCTAACATTGCTCCCGCCACCGATTACTCAGCAGCCTGGCATGTGGTTAGTGCACTTCCTCTAAAGCACTTCTCAGTCTGATGTATGAGGGCATGACTGAGCTGCTGATTAAACATTCTGAAAAAGTACACTCGAGAGTCCATTGCTGGTTTGTCAGTCTGCATCAAGCCAAATTTGTGCTAGGCATGGAAAAGTATTTCTGTAATGAAGAGAAGCTGTGTGAAGATCTTTATAGTTTTCATACAAAGAGGGAACAAAACAGTGGTTATTTTTTTCACTGTTAAATGATTATAGTCCCGGTTGCGTTTACTTATTTTATAAACAAATCTTAACCCTGTGAAACCGGATACATCAGATAGTAGCCAGAAAAATCAAACTTTTTGAAACTGAAGTGTTTATTGGACCTTCTCTCAAAATACAACAAAAAATTTAATCATTTACAAGTCTCAGAAAAGGCGGCATGGTGGCATGGTGGTTAGCACTGTCGCCGCGCACCTCCAGGCCTGGGGTTCAATTCATGTCTTGGGTCTGTGTGCGTGGAGTTTGCATGTTCTCCCTGTGCTTGATGGGTTTTCTCCGGGTGCTCCGGTTTCCTCCC
>JABJVR010041037.1:0-31683 GCA_025773905.1 Chitala chitala
TGTGTGTGTTTTTGTGTGTGTGTGTGTGTGTGTGTGTGTGTGTGTGTGTGTGTGTGTGTGTGTGTGAGAGAGAGAGATTGAGCAGGGCTGAGATTCCTCTGAGTACTCTAATTTACTCCCACAGCCCAACAACATACCATGAAGATCCTGCAGATGAACTGGTGACTGTACATTATCTCTTTTAACCACACATATTTTTTATTGGCAGTGGTTCTATCCAGGGCTTTCCCTGCCTTTCACCCTATGTAGCCTGTGATGGACTCCACACCCCATGTGACACTGGGCAGGTTAGTGGCTTAAAAATGAATGAATGAATGAATGAATTATTGGAAACAAAGTGCAACAGCTGTCACAGCTTATAACAAGAAACACACCAAAACCAGTGGAAGGTGACAATTAACATGTCGTAATTACAATGCAAGTAAACAAATATTGAGCTCTGAAACAAGTCACGAAACATCTGTGTAACAAATGCACAGCTGGAGCTGAAGTCGCATATACTATATTTGTTGCTTGGGCTTGGATCTCTGTTGACTGCGTGTCACATCGCATCCTGCTGTGGTGACACGCAAAACCACCCAGAAGCCTGCTGGGTGACATAATGTAGGCGTTTCTGCTGTGGTGTCACACGCTGGCTGTGTATGCAGAGGAATGCCTGGATAATTATTCCAGTGTGATAAGGTTCCTCGGGTGAGTTGCAAAATGGTTTTATGTTTCCTTTGAGGGCAAGGTGCAATAAATAGCTCCCACTAGGTTAGGTAATCCTGTGAGGCCATTCTTTTGTAGATAACCCTATGAGACTTGCTGTCACACCGATATGATAAGATTTATCTGCTAGCATGACCATAACGGTAAAGCACTCGATCAAAATTTGCCTAAAAGCAATGTCCTCACATTCACGTTTTATTTTGGCCTGCGGTTATATTACGTTACATTAACATTCCTTTTAAAATAAAGTTTCTTTTCCAGATCATTTCTTAGCGAAGGTTATAACAACATTGGAAAGCGTCTTTACCCTTACCAGTTCACACTAAGCAGAATGGCATTTTACCCACACTAATCCAGAGTGTCCAAATCTATGTCTTCAGATATACCTGTAAAAAGAAATACAGTATGAAAGTAGTAAGATCTTTATGTTAAAATAAACAGATTTCAGAAATTACACAAAAATATAACGTCAGCTTAGGCATCTTCGTCACACATTTAAAGAACAAATGAATAACGTCCAAAGAAACACCGTGTTAAATTTGTTTGATGGTGGGATATAAAATGTGCGTCACTCCTTTGTATAAGAACAAAAGGAGTGTGACAATGGCCCCAAACAGCGTTAATAACTACAGGACACACAACAGGTGCTGGATTACTCAGTCCTGGCACGTTCAGTTGCTGGGTTTGTGTGCACCCGTGTCCCACTTTTTCTTTTCTTTGAGGACCCGGGCCTGGATTTCAGTCAGAAAGCAAATCGATTTAACTGGGTAATTAAGTATCGAGGTGGAATGAACAAGACGCCTCTCAGCTCTCCAAGCTGACACTTGTGTGTTGCTAATTTAATATAGCACAGAGTGGTGAATACACATAATGGAAAAGCATACATACTGGACCAGTGTGCCACAGGAAGTCTGCCGTGTCTCATGGAACAGGAAGGGGTTTGACAGTGATGGTCCATTTCAGATTGTTTTGTTGTGTGTGTGTGTGTGTGTAGCTCAGCTACAAGCGAGCATATACTCCTGCTACATTCCTTGTGATATGCATGTTCTCAAAAGTCAGGTAATGGCATCGTAAATTTTTGTCGTATTTAACCATAATACTTAGCAAGCAACTGATCATCTCCACAAAGAACGTCTGATTTTTTTTTTTTGAAAACCAGAAATTTCAGTTACATCCAACTTAAAATTGTATAAGAGAAATATTTAACCTTAGTGTCTTAACCTGAACAGTACCAATTTATGGCTGTAAACATTTAACAACCTTTAAAACATGGAAATAAGAAAAATCATTAAGTAGAAGCAGAAAACATATTTCCTTTTGGGAAGGATTGACAGTTATGGCCCTTAGGGGTGTAATGCAGTATCATTACTTAGGTTCAGACTGTTCCAAGCAGTTTAGTACAATGTACAAAATATAATTACTTTAAAATCAACCTATAAGTCCAAAATATCCAATTTATGGTCGTTACATTATTTCAGGAGATTTCAGATTTAATAATAATTATAATAATAATTTTCACAGGACACATTTGGTTACTAGCAATGGATCGACAATACAAAAAAAATACTAACTTTGTGCTAAAGCCCATTTAGAACCTCATATCATTAAAGATAAATGAAAACATGCAATGCACTCTCATTCATGAGTTCACCTTACACTTACTATATGTTCTATCTGAATACCTGCAGGAGATGATGTCACAGCGTACAACACTTCTGCTGCATGTACCACAGCTTTTTTACTTCACTTTCCCACTTACAGTTGTGAACTTTGTCTGGTTTCCAGTGTGTTACTTTAAATGACAGAAGTGTATATTTTTGACAGAACTCTGCAGCATGTGTTAAAGCAGGCTGCAGCATATGCAGAATGTTCCCAGTGCTGGCTTTCATTAGGTGGCAGCTGTAGAATTAAGCACGTGACAGAGGCAGTGATAGAACAGCCTTCCACAAAACACCACATTTATCTGAGAGAGCTGCCTGAGGAAGGGTTCAGCTTAAGGGCTGCCTTGCACTGTTTTTCCTGAAACTGCTAACTCGCTTGGACACCCTTGGCGACTAACAGAGGTGAGCTCATTGACATTAACATTCAGGACCTGCTGAGCAGGATTCTAGGGGGATAGAAGGTCCACAGATGCCTACATTTAAACCAGAAGAATTTTTTTTTCACTATTATTTTTTGTGTGTGGAAACTGGAATTAGACTTGACAGCCCTAGCTGATTTTGACTGGAACACTTTGCCTTTACATGACTGAGTGCACTGTGGACACTAACCCTGTATAACTACACTCACAGGTGACACTACCACTGGATAGCCCTTCAGAAGTCCTGTCCACCATGTCTGATCAAAACTATAAGCTTGATCAGTTGGGCAGCTAGTGCAGAATATCTGCATCTTCTCCCTCTCCGAGGATGAAGACAAGAGGTGTGGCTGACCTCTGTACAGGGTATGTAGTAATCTCAATTTACTATCTGGTGGACATGATGAGTCATAATGCACCACAAGCAAAACAACCTCATAGGCCCAAAATTGATGTAAATGCAGGAAACCATTTAAGAGTCTGGGACAAGTATAATATGTAACTCTTTTGAAGCTGCACTTGAATGTCAAAGGTTTTCTTTTTTTCCGTCTGCCTCTCCAGTGAGGTACTTAACCACAACTGGTTCAATGAAAAATAAACCCAGCTGCGGAAATGGCTAAAGTGTATAATTTTTAAGCTTCTTTGGGAAAAAGAGTGCGGTAAGCATCTGCTGCACATAAATATTCTGAAGCCACACAGGAACCTTATCTTCCCTGGTAATTAATGATGCTTCTATTTCAAAATAATAAAAGGCTTACCTGCATGAGTAACCAAGCTGACATGGCTTTCCTATCTGGACATGTGTAGCCATGCTCACAGCTAGTACAGTCAAAAAGGGAAACAAGAGAGATTCACGTGAAAGTTGCACACACAAGCACATCTAGGGTAAAAAGAAAAAAAAAACATAAATAAAAGGATTATCTTAGCTCCCCCGCAAGGCGTCCATGAAATCCACCATTATCCTTCTATCAGGCTTGTTCCCTGGAGCTTTAAGCATCCATCTATATGTTTGCAAATCTGTCTGCACGCTTGCTGAATATCACAAACTTGTAGGCTGAAGAAAGCCCCGCCCTCTCCCACCCACCACATACATGCTTATTTGGGACACTCCTGATTTATGTAAACACTAATCGACCCAACTGGCATGCGCAGCGGCTTAGGCAGAAAACTTCCGAGGTGTCACACTCAGTTGCTCCAGTAGCTTCAGGGCGCTACTTAGCCAAGCAATTGCCACACATCGGTCTCTGTCTTCCCAGCTGTCTGTGTGCAGACATCTTCTTCCCAACTCAGCTGTAAGCCTGCGGAGATGGTTGTCTTCATTTAGTTTTCACGTTGGGCATGGCCAATGCAGAATTACCACAGGAGACAAAACTTCAGGGAAACACTGGAATGTTGATTTAGCCCTGATTTCGCTCAAACGCTTTGACCCATATGAGACTTGCCTCCTGATATTTGGTTCATTTGTCAAGATGTCCGTGCAGAATTGTTTAGCTGCGATTCTGTCAGGGCTTTAAATTAGCGGCCCAGGGCAGAGTTTGTAGCTGGGCTTTGTATGTGGAATTAGAGTGCGGTATGTGGAACAGCAAAATGTCCTTGTAAAAGTATTGTTGATAAACAGTTTAGCCATGGATCGACTCTTATGTGTTCAAAACAGATCAAAGCACCAATTAATATGGCATCCATGTATTCACATAACTTTCCTTCAATGTCACATCGTGGACCACATATTGTTGAGATTGATGTCAATATTTGGCAAGTGAATCATGTACCATGTATGTCACCTTCACAACACAGTCACATAGTATGCTGCAAGATGTCAGGAAGTACAAGTACAGCTCGGTGAATTTGCACAGCTGTACAGATTTATCACCAGTTTCATGTCAACAGGGGAACAATTGAAGGAGGCTTAACTCAACTCCATATGATTGATCTGATTGCTAGGAATAAATTGGATTAGATGGTTGGTTTTGAGAAGTCAATTCAAGTGCACAGTTTAGACAATCTGTGCCAACTACACAGAATATATTTTATAGTTTTTTTATATAAAGAAAAGAATGAAATGTTCTTAACTGGATTTTAATACTGTGGTGGGTTGGAGCTCTGCCCAGGGTGTCCCCTGACCTGCTCCCTGTGCTTCCTGGGATGGGCTACAGGCTTCATCGCGACCCTGAACTGGATAAGGCGGTACAGTGAATGGATGGATGGATTTTAATATTTTCAAACTGACCCACTATTTAGTCACTGAACCACGTCCTCTAAAGGACAACAAAACAAGAGAGAAAAATAGAGAAAATAATTATTCAAAAGTTTCATAAATAACAACGAAATTTATGAACGTGTCACGTACTATTTCATATGTTTCAATTTTTTTATACTTCAAGCTAAACGATAATTTACTTTGGTTTTTAAAGACATAACAGAAGTTAAACAGTGCTGCATTTATTGCTACATAGTGCTGTATGAAGCCCAGTTTTAGATATCATGCATTTTATTTCATATATGTGCTATGCACCACAAACCAGTGCATTTTGCCTAGGCCTGTGCCTCAGATTCATGGATTTCATGCAATTATACAGGAATGATTGAGTCAGGAAGCTGAAGTGCAACAACTATAATAACCGTTCCGGCATTGCAGGGAAGGGTCCGCCGATGCAGTCAAATGCCCTGATGATGGCCATACCTGTTTACTCTCGTCCGCTCTTCCTCCTTCACTGCCTAGATCTCACTGTCAGGATGGATGAGAGTGATGTCTGTGTCTGGTGTGAAAAGCAATCAATGGTTTACATGGCACCGGCCTCAACGCCACAGAAACAGCCTAGTGAAACAGTGGCAAGTGGAAAATCAACACTGCTTTGCTTAGTTATCTTTGTA
Organism: Chitala chitala; assembly: GCA_025773905.1. Lineage (NCBI taxonomy): Eukaryota > Metazoa > Chordata > Actinopteri > Osteoglossiformes > Notopteridae > Chitala > Chitala chitala. The sequence goes on from JABJVR010041037.1 coordinate 5,657, forward strand.
TTTTTACAGGCAGGCCATCACACAGAAGTATGGAGGGAAGACAGAACTTTGAAAAAAAAATTATCTTGGACTTTTATGGTCTAACCGATGCATTGTCATTGGCATTAATATACTGCTTTAATGTACTGCTTTCAGAATGGCTGGAAGATACAAAAATCCATTTCCATTACTTTTAAGAAATATTATTTCAGCTATGTCATACCCAGGACAACTGCTGTAGCTGCAGAACCAGAGGAATTCCGTGCAATGCTGTTGTCTTATTGAAATTCACACTGGAATGGCATTTCACAGATTTTTGGAAAGTACAGTCTGCTTATTTAACGTTTTATGTTATTTCTGAGAGAGATGGTACACTTGTCAGTTGTAACTATGATTCCACTGTGCATACCTTTCACCTTTGTCCATAGAGAAAGACACCACTTTGAGAGATCAGGACTACAACACAATTTAAAGACTCATCAGTGTAATTCCCAGAATGTGAGGGGAATTTATCAAAATGCCTAAAACAGTTTCTCTATCATCTAGCTAGCAGATAAGAATGTAATATTGCACAAAGATACGAACAATTGACACCCACCTCGACTGAACATTTCAGGCCTGATTTCCAAAATAGATTATGTTCATATGTAAATTATGACTCAGCTTAATGCTACTATATCTCAATTTTTACCCTACTCTGAATTTATCCATTTTTTTTTTTTTTACTACTAGTACCATTTTGGGGAAAAAAAATGCTTCTGTTATTATTGCTGATTATAGCATTTCACATTTAACCTCCAAGCTCTGAAATTCATTCCAATTTTATAACTTTCTAGTGGTCCCAGGATGAGCTGTTTTTTGTGTAATAAATGGGCAAAATATAAAATGTACCTAAGTTGACATTGCAGTATTAAAAGTAGATGAGCAGTTTCTCAGGGCTGTATACCTACCTACATTCACAACTGTTTCAGTATTTATGTTCAGAGCAAATAATTGTAGTGCCCATGCGAGAGTGGTGTACGCTCTCATTAGCAAAACAATTTTTCAGTACAGCACAGATGATTTTTGGAGTGGTCATATGCTTTCTGATTTTTGTTTTTCCCTTGTAAATTATTGTCCTACTTTCTATCTCGGGTATTCATAGTAAAAGGCAAGAAGACATGATGTACCATATACCCTTATAAATTATTTCTGGAAATTTTAGGTAAGGGGATTTCAAAAGTCATCTGATCATCAAGACAGAGACATGCACTCATACTGCTCAACGTGTACAAATTACACATCTGAGGAAAAGATTGGACCATCTTATTTTCTGTTTGAAAAAAAGCTTTTCACTTGCTATTTCTGTCAAAGTAAATGACTACACTCTTAATGGCCACAAATGCTTTTTCCTGCTTCATCATAAAATGTCATTTTCCTTTTTCCTTCACATATACTTTATTTCTAGGTTTTCTCTTACAGGCTAATAACTATCTGTTCTTTATAAGGCATGTGTGTGTGTGTGTGTGCGCGCGCATGTATGTGTGTGTGTGTGTGTGTATGTGAAAGAGAATTTAAGTTGTGGTTGGTAAAAGAACATTGGTGTGAATTTGCTGCAGGCTGCCTGCCTGCCTGAAGAGAAATGGCAGAGAATGTGATCAATACTTAGCAGCCATTTCAACACTCACGGTGTCCTGTGGTTTATGTCCACTTGCTTTTTCAGTGTGTCAAATTGGCTGTTGCCTAGAGATTGGCAATGATTATTAACTATCTACCTCCAAGGAGATAGGAAATCAGTAAAGAAAAAGATGCACACTTTCTTGCCCTAACATTTCCCCACATACTTACATGCTGAGAGGTTAAATTGTTTTATGTAAAAAAAACATTTATGCTTGGATTCGATTCTTGACTTTATTGTTCTCCTTTTGCACAGTTTTTGTTTTTTGTGTGTGTTTTTCACCAGAAAAGACCTTCTGTACAGAAAATTTCCTGTTTTTGGGGAAGGAATTAGACCTGTGACTCTAAACATAATTTAATCAACTACCAGAAGAAAGTTCAGGGACTTTAAGAAGGTACTAGCTTCATCAAGAATTACTTATTCACCAAGACTGAAGGAAACTAGGAGCCTATCAGAGGAAACTGTGCAGGAGGGGGGTACCTGCATTTCATCACAGAACATCAAGCCATCACAAAGCACGCGCACACACACACACCACCTGGAATACATCCCTCAGCTATGGGTGGGAAACTAGACCATCTATAACAACATGAGGAAAACAGACAAGCTGGACTCGTACAGAGCAAAAAGGTCTCCATCCTGAAGGACAAAGCAAAGGCACTCTACTTGTCTGGTATTCTTGTTTTGTTTGATATTCAACTAGTAACAGGTTGTTGCTAAGCAATACAGTTAATTATTACATCAAGGACAGTTGCAGTTTCATGAAGTAAACTTGAAAATTATGGACCTTTTGTCTTTACTGTGTGACATGAAGCATGTGTGTATGCATGCGTGTTTGTATTTTTATATATGAACACTGAGCTATACAACTCCTCATGCAAAACCCCACAAAGAAAAATCTCTTGCGCAGGAGTAATTATTTTCACCTGTGCAAAGATGAGCTCTCATAGAAAAATTGAATGAATTACAGAAGACAGGCAATAGGGCACTTGATAATTTAATTGCAGAGTCCCAGGTGTTCCTGGTTCCTGCAAGTTAATTGAACAAATTCTGATTATTGAAACACAATCATGTTTGAACAGCGTTATAAACATTTTAAAAGCATGCACTGATAAGGCTGGAGAAAGTCATAAGGTTCCTCCTATTCTTTGCTATTTCTTTCCACATTTAATATACCAGTACATAACATTGATAAATAAGTGTTTGTTTGTTTTTTTTTACTATACACGTCAAAAATATAATTGTACAAACTCATGGTTGAAACAGTGTAAAATGTGGGAAACACCAAGCTCACGGTTGATAACCATAGCTTAAGTCCTAAGCAAAGAAGGACTAACTACCACACATGTAATTCAACAATACCTTACAGAGAATAGAAGTGTCTCATACATATATTCTAGGTAGCAGCAGGTGAAACCACTAATGAGATAATCAGAGCTACTTGTTGCATGTGAATTAGCACTACTCTGGAGAAAAAACTATAGTAATTCTGGGTAACACTAATAGTGTTTCTAGTTTTTAGAATGTAAGTGTTATAAATACATAAAAAGAAATCCTTTCATGATTTACAGTGTAGTGGTTAAAGAAGCAATACCGGTTCCTTAACAAGCAATATACTTTACAATTTAAGGTCAACAAATATTGTTTTTCATACTACAGAAAGAAATCCTTTAGCCTATGTGCTATGGGAGCCTGTGTATTTCTCATAATCGAGAAGACAGAGGACTAGAACTAGATATAATATTACACATCTGGAATGTGTGTATACACACAAGTACTGTATACATACATACATCCAGTGGCCACTTTGTTAGGTACTTATATCTAGTACTGGGTTGTACCCTCCAAATCTCCCATTCCAACACTTACTAAGGGAGCTATATTACACTGAGATCAAGTTTTTGGAACTATCTTAGCATGATATGTGCCATCTGAAATGACACATAATCCTGCTCTAAGTACCTATTAGAAGGTGAGTAGACTGTGGCCATAAAGGGATCACACGGTCAGCGTTTAAATTATGTTTAATTGATATTAAAATGTGCCAAGAAAACATTTCACAGTCCATTACACCAGCTCCATTGGCTTGAACCATTGACACAAGGCATGATGGATCCATGGGCTCCTGCAGTTTACATCAAATTCTGGCCCTTTCATCTTCATGATGCAGGAGAAATTACATCAGACTAGATAATGTATTTCCAATGTTTAAACATTGCAGTATTAGAATTGCCCTCCACTGTCCACTGTAGTTGTTATCAAACCCAGGAGTGGCATCCTATGTGCTGTGGGAGCCTGTGGGAGCCTGTGGGAGCCTATGAGCTGTGGGAGCCTGTGGTAGCCTATGTGATGTGGGAGCCTGTGGGAGCCTGTGGTAGCCTATGTGATGTGGGAGCCTGTGGGAGCCTGTGGTAGCCTATGTGCTGTGGGAGCCTGTGGGAGCCTATGTGCTGTGGGAGCCTGTGGGAGCCTGTAGTAGCCTATGTGCTGTGGGAGCCTATGTGTTCTGGGAGCCTTTGGGAGCCTATGTGCTGTGGGAGCCTGTGGTAGCCTATGTGCTGTGGGAGCCTGTGGTAGCCTATGTGCTGTGGGAGCCTGTGGGAGCCAATGCACTCTAAGGTTCTGAATGCTGTTCTAAACTCCACAGTACCATGTGCTTATTGCAGTTATTATCACCCTCCTGTCAGCAAATAGTCTGGTCATTCTTTACTGACTTTTGTGATTAACAAATGTTTTTATCAGGCTGGGATGCCAAAGTCTCCTGGTTTCAATCCCAGTCCTGCCACCAGGTGTGTCCCTAAGCAAGACATTCTGTGCCAGCTCCCTGTGCACTGAAAAATGGCTGTCTACTACTCCCCCAGGGGATGGATTAAACGAACAGAATTGAATTTCCCCCTTGTGGGAATAATAAGGGATTCATTAAAAAATTATAATAAATAAATATCGCACATACATTTGTGTAGGTAATTTCTTTCACTACAAAATGTCTTCAGTTACATTTTATTCTGCAAGTAATTTAATGTGGTATGTTATTTTCTTCAGCTTCAAACAAGGTGTTTATTCTTAATTTGCATTATGAGACACCAGCTTCCCTTTTAAAAAGTTTTTAAGCTGTAATATTACAAAGCTGTAATATGAACTGAGTGAGAAAGACAAAATTCAAATTGTGGAAAAAAGTATATACCATAGAAGTGCAAAGTGCAAGTATTTCAAAGCTACAAATCAAAGAATTGTAACTGAAAACACTGGAAAAAGGCAAAACCATTAAAGTTTAAATCCAAAAAATGCTAAATCCAATCAGTCCTCAAAAGACCATTCAATTCTAAAAAAGGAATTAACGTAATTAAAAATATGCAATTAAACAACTGTGTTCGAATGCAAGAAACGGTGGATGCTTTTAAAAAAGGACTTAAAACTTTTTGTTTAGGAAAGCGTATTTTAGTTGGACTGTTCTTAGCTTGACCGTTTTTAGTTATATTGCTTATAAGACCATTTTTAAACTATTTTTAGGTTATTTGGTGTTTTATTTTTCTTGTAGCACTTTGAGTTTCGGTTTCAAATGTAAAGTGCATTATAAATAAAATTTATTATTATTAGTATTATTATTATTATTATTATTATTAAGAAACCAAAGCCAGCTTTAGCACTGAAAGCGTATGATTGAGCAACAAAGCCGCAAATCTACATAAGGTAATCTGACAGGATGGAAACTTGTAACGTGTATTGGTATCCGGGGGTGGGGGTATGTCACATGACTAATTGTCTGCAACTAGGATGGAAAATGGAACCGGGGGGGTTGGGAGATAAATCACCAATTAATCACAAGTTCATGTATAGGGGTATTTATGTTTTATCAGTAAAACAAACCAACCCAATAAAGTGGAAATCTTTCACAGGGAAAAGAGTATATATGGAGTAGAGGGAAAGTACAAATGGTGTAATGTTCTGATATGGACAAAAGGAGTCTGGATTCCAATGTGCAGATCTATGGTCTTTATTGGTGTTACAACACCAGTAACAAAACAAGAGGCAAAGACGATGGTCGTGTGGGCAGGCGAGGGTCCAAAGTCCAGAGAGGTCAATCCTTGATGAAGACGGGGCAGGTGAATACAGAAGGACGAGGTCAGGGACAAGAACAAGATTTGAGGCCCACCAGGAAGAGAGAGAGAACACACAGACAGGGAACAGATTGTTCAGCAAGGCTCATATTAGCACAATACTTTGCGATGACTGGAAAGGCGAAGGGATCTTAAAACAATGCGCTACTAATTGTGCCGAGCTGGCAGGTGCTAATGACGGGGCGTGACAAATGGGGGGAAAAGGGGAAGAAAACAAGGATGAGAGCAATGCCAAACCAAAGAAAGGAATAAACCAAAAGAAACTAGAAAACAAACATAACGAAAACTGCTTAACACCTAATGGAAGAAAAACAAAAACACTACTATTCTAGCTACTCTCGACCAGCAGGGAAAAACAAAACATACAAGGGTGGCAAATGCTCGTAATCTATTCGTCTGTACAATGATGCTGCTATGTTTGTGCGGAATGTAAAGACAAGTATAACAACATAACAAACAGCAACAAAAAACTGACTGAAAATGAACTGAATTAAGATGGGAACCACAGCCAATAACTAAGACAAGCAGAGTGAACCTTACATTTAGTTCATAACACAGAGGGCAAGTCTTGCCATTCCAACCTCTCTCTCCTAGCAGAAGGACCAGTGAGCATTACATCCTTGTCCCAGAAGCAGAAACATCATGCATCCTCAGGGAAGGTGCTCCAGAGGTCCATTTTGCGATGATAGACAGCAGTGAGATCCAGTCCTCCCAGGGTGAAGAGCCAGAGGGCATACAGCCAGCAAGGGATGTAACAGCGTAGAATGTGTCTATCTGGTTGTTTAAGAAATTAAAAAATAAGTGTTTGTAACTCTAAAATGTATGTCAGTTAAACAAATGAATTCCTTTAACAATTTGAACTATATATACTGATGGGAGTTAGGACAACTTCTGTATAACTGTGCCATTTTGTGGATTGAAGTAACCAAATAAATTTAGGATTAAATAAATGGAAAAACATTAAGTTTAATCATTTCTCTTCTCTCCCTTTACTTTTGGACTTGGTTAAATGTCATGTCACAACTCTGATAATGTCACAGAAATGGATCCAAAACTACTACAACCTTCCAGCATAATGGGGTCCAAAATGATTTAGGAAGAAAAGAAAATGGAAGTGATTTCCAGTCTGTAGGGATTATGTGGTGCTGTATACAAATGCAGCCATGGGTAAGCTCTCTGTATCCAGCACATGTCTGCTCTCTTGAAACAGGCTGTAGCACAAAGTGCAAAACCTCATAACTTCCCATACTAGTATTTCACACCTCTGATTGGTACATTTAGATTTCAAGATAAAATCTCACATCTAGATATATATGCCAAACACCTACTCACCTCTGTCTATGGCCTTCCAATTCTTTGATATTTTTTGTTGTTTTTAATCTTACAAATCCCATTAAATGTTGCTATTAACAAATTTGAAGTAGATAATAGTAATAAAAAAACTAATAATAATAATAATAATAAAAATTGGGCCTCATTCACTAATATGTTTTCTTAAGTTTGTTCTTAAGAAAGGTCCTAAGAAGGTTTTAAGAAAAGCCTATGTCAGATTCAAGAAGTGTTCTTAAATCACAGCATTGTTCCCAAATGTGTTCTATATTGATGCCATGTCTTAGTAAACTGAAAGCATGTGTTACTTGTTCCTAATTAGCACAGGTAAAGGCCCTGCCAATCCACCATAAAATGCCATGGGAACACAGCCCTGTGTGCACAGTAAGGTTATTTTAAGTATACAAAAACTATCATAAAAGCTACTAACGAACTGTTAAGGCTGAGAAGTCCAAATATTTCTCTGGTGTTATATCACAAAATTGTTCTAGACCTCAGGTGCTTTTTAGCGCTATAAATGTGGTTTTAAATCCATCACAACCTGAAGAACTTGTCAATTCCTCGGAAAGGTGTGAATTATTTTTTAAAATTTTTTATGGACAGGATTATGCATATTAGAGCTCTTCTATCAGATCCTCCTAAGGTTCCATTCCTTAGTGTTTTGTGCTCTGCTACTTTTGACCAGTTTGAGCCTGTTTCACTTAACTTTTTAATGGAGGTTGTTAACCTTGTGAAATGTTCGTCCTGTCCTATTGATATTATTCCTCCTCGGTTTTTTTTAAAGAATGTTTTAACACTGTTAGACCTATTGTGCTGAACATTTTAAGTATAAATCTAATCTCTGGTGTATAGCCCTCGTCTTTTAAGCATGCAGTGGTGCATCCACTAATTAAAAGACCAAACTTGGACCCCAAAATTCTGTCAAATTTTAGACCGATCTCTAAGTTACCTTTTTTCTAAGGTACTGGAGAAAATTGTTTTTATACAGCCTTATTTAGTTGCTTTTGGTATTTTTGAAGTGTTCCAGTCTAGTGTCAAAACTCTCCATAGCACCGAATCTGCACTCTTAAAGGTTTTTAATGATCTTTTAATAACTACAGATTCAGGGAACTTTGCAATTCTCATGCTTTTGGATCTCACAGCCACGTCTGACACTGTCGATCATGCGACCCTCATCTATTGTCTGTAGCATAGAGTGGGCATCACTGATTCGGCTCTGGATTGGTTCAGGTCATACTTGACGGACAGAAGTTTTTCTGTTTGTCTTGGTGACTCTGTATCTTCCTCAGCAGCTCTTACATGTGGGGTCCCACAAGGTTCCATTCTTGGGCCTTTGTTATTTTCACTGTATCTACTACCATTAGGATCCATCATTAGGAAATATGGATTGTCTTTTCACTGTTATATTGATGACATTCAGATTCACCTTCCATTTGGTCAGAGGGATACAAGTAGTTTAACTCAATTATTGGAATGACTGCAGGATGTAAAAGCATGGATGGCTGCAATTTTTTTAAGTTTAAATGAGAATAAAACGGAAATGCTAGTATTTAGTCCTAGTGGAGCTTCTGCAGACCATCAACCTGAGATTGGTTCTCTAAAGGCATACATAAAACCAACTGTGAGAAATTTGGGTGTGTTATTGGACAGTGATTTTAAACTTGATAAGCAGATAAATTTGGTTGTAAAAAAAAGTTTTTTTTTTTTTTTTTCTGAGATTGCTGTCTCAAGTTAAACCATTTTTAACTAAAGTAGATCTTGAGATTGTCATACATGTCTTTATCTCTAGCCAGCTTGATTACTGTAATGCCCTCTATGTTGGTGTTGGCCAGACATCACTTGCTCGTCTGCAGTTGGTTCAGAATGCTGCTGCACGTTTCTTAACAGGAACGCGGAAGCGGGAGCATATCATGTATACAACTCCAGTGTTGGCATCCCTACACTGGCTCCCTGTGCGTTTTAGGATACAATTCCAGATTTTATTATTTGTTTACAAAGCCCTAAATAATCAAGCTCCACCTTATATTGCTGACCTTCTGCAGAAGTATATTCCGGCGTGCTCACTTAGATCTGCAGATAAGTTTTGCTGACGGTTCCAAAGTCTCGGGGTGATCGTCCTTTCTCAGTGGTTGCACCAAGACTCTGGAATGAACTCCCTCTGGACATACAGGCTCCAACTCTTCCTATTTTTAAATCTTGTCTTAAGTCTTTTCTATTTTCTTTGGCATTTAATACAGTATGACAATGGTATTTTAATCTCTGTTTTAATTAATTAATTTATTATTATTTAATATTTATTGTTTTATTTTGTTTTATTTAATTTTAAATTTATTTAATGTTTTTATTTTAGGTGTTCTCTCCCGGGTCTATTGTCTGTTTTTGGTTTTGTCTGCAGCATGTGTTCTTAGGTATTTTACAGCACTTTGGTCAACTCTGTTGTGTTAAAATGTGCTTTATAAATAAATTTGACTTGACTTGACTTGACTTGTTTTTGACTAATAGTACAATTAAACAAAGTTTAAATAAATTTCAGAGCAGGTTTGTATATATTTTGTAATTTAAGCCTTTTTTAAAAAAGGGTATTCAAGAAAACTACAACTACAACTAAAAGAAATAAAAATAATTTCTGTAAAAGTAAAATATGGTGGCATGGTGGTGTGGTGGTTAGCACTGTTGCCTCGCACCTCCATGCCTGGGGTTTGATTTCCCCCTTGGGTCTGTGTGCGTGGAGTTCACATGTTCTCCCTGTACTTGGTGGGTTTTCTCTGGGTTCTCTGGTTTCCTCCCACAGTCCAAAGACATGTGGGTTTGGTTGATTGGTGTCTTATCACCGCAGGGTACCCACACACACACCCAAGCACACACTATGGACATTGCCCGTAGTGTGTGCATGTGTGTGCCCTGAGGTGGGTTGGCACCCCCCACCAGGTGTCCTCTGCCATGTACCCTATGTCTCCTGGGATGGGCTCCAGGCTTCCCACGACTCTTAACAGGATGAAGCGGTATAAAAGATGGCTGACTGACTGGCTGAATAAAAGTAAAATAAAACTAAATCTGTTAATATACTAAAACTTAAACATGATACACTAAATCAAAACAAAACTATAATAACCCTAGACTGCACCCAGGTCCCATTAAACTGCCCCACATCTGATTTCAGATGCAGTCCTAGACAAGTATACAACCAAGAGGGAGTGGCCCAAACACTTACTCAGATAGCCTTAACACTTGACACTTAAGGAAAATAGGAAAATTACATATTTTAATTTAAGGAAGCGGGGTTTAAGGGTCTAAGCAAGTAGACACAAGCGGCACAGAGTTTGATGTTAAACAATGAAATTTACTTAGGGATAAAAAAAATTTAAAAGAATATAAAATAAAGGAAAATGCTGGGCCCAATAAAAAGAGGTCAACAAAATATACCTAAACTGAAACTAAAGCATAATAAACAAGTGGTGACCCACTAAATGACACATGCTGTATATGCTGTGTATAAGCCTGGAGCCCCTTCCAGAAAGTACCGGGTGCAGGGCAGGGGACACCCTGGGCAGAGTGCCAGTCCAATGCAGTACTGGGTGATCAGGCAAGCAAAACACAGAAGGGGAACACCAAAACAATTTCTTAGAAAATATACTCCTAACTTCAACAAAGATACTGGGGATACTCTGTTATACCATATTATCAAATTATCCAAATAACTGTATAAAGTGAAAACTAAACAAAAGATGTTTAATATAATAAACAAGTATGCTTGAAACTAAGTTCTCCTCTCCTCTGCTGTGGGTATAGTTGGTAAAGCCAATGGAAAATTTGATGGAAGCACCCAACTGTTTGCTCGTTGGACCAAGAGATATGCACACCACCCCAAAACTGCACCATGCCTCTCCACGTGAAAAAAGAAAACACAAAATAATAATAATAATAAGGGCAAAAACACACCATATAAATGCCAAGCATGGATTTTTTTGTCAATACAGTACCAATAAATTAATTGGGCTAAAGTATGAAATATATATTTATTTACCCCAAATAATAACAAAGCAAAAAGTTGCATGAATGTTCCAGATGATTTCCAAACATACACAGCAGATATCAAATGCGTTTATTTACGTGTATCTCAATGCATGCATATATGTCAAGCGTTTGTGTGTCCCTAAAGTTGTGAGGCATTACCACAATACTATGGCATGGACATCACTACGGCCATTACACTTTGAAAGATGTTAGATATTTTCAAAGTGATGCATTTCTTTTTTGAGATTAATGGTAAATTATAAATAATCATACTGTGAAAGTCATGGTTATTTATAAACAAACAATTAATTGCTTTCAAACTATAACAGGATTGTGTATTTGTTTTAGAACACCATAACACTTTGTAAGTATTATTATAGTATTAAATTACATAATCTATATCTTACATATGAACAAATCCTAAATAAGAAAATGCTGGTGAATGTTGGAATCCTTGTGAAAATTGCTTAAGTAATTATTAAGAAGAAATTTCTTTTTAAGAATGGTTGGTGATTAAGCCCATTATTATTATTATTCATGTCAATGTCACTTTACTCATATAGTACATTTAATACCAGTGTCGTGAAAAATTCTGAAAGAGAAGAAGCCAGTCTAATGTGTAAAGGCAGATTATTCCAGAGTTTGGAGTTTATTATTATTATTATTATTATTATTATTAGTGGTGGTGGTGATGGTAGTAGTAGAATTAATAGTAATTTCTGTTGTATAATTGCTCAAAAGGCTTAGGGCTATTCCAGGAGGACTAGGAGACTCTCTGGGAATGCCAGATGCTGTAAGACTAGGGGAAGGAAAACCTGATTCCACACCTCCGCTGCCTTGTGGCCATACCCATTCATGGAAAAGGTCTCAGGAGTAAACCTCAAGGAAAACTCCAGGGCTGGCATTCCTAAGGCAGTCCGTTGTTGTTTACAACTTCGTGCTGGCAACTCCTGTAGCGGGACTGGTGCCAAACTGTAGTAGCCTTGCTGTTCCTTTGGGTCCATCAGAAATGCAGACAGGGGGACCTGCTGCGTGGGCAACAGCCCGTCCTCCAAATAACACTGCCCAGGCTTGTATCTGTCCACTCCACACTACACATCATTCATCAACTTGTCTACATCCACACTCTGGAGAGGACACTCTAGCCTCACTACTGGCGTAGACACAACACGAGGAGCAACAGTTACTGGTTCTAAGATACTGCTTGATTAGCATAGAGCACGTGTCAAACTCAAGGCCCGTGGGCCACATCTGGCCTGGTGTACAATTATATCTGGCCTGCGAGATCATTTTATATATCTTTTTTTAATGGCCCGGTGATATTAAGTTCTGATAACACACAAACTACAAATCCCACAGTGCAGCACAACAGCTGCCTTACCGAATGATAAACTACCTGCGATCATTTGCGCGTCAATTACGTCTTATCAATCAAGCGTCTGTTGATGTCTACAACTTTAATTTCAAGTCAAAACTAGCCCCCAACAATGGCCAAGAGAAAAGCTGACTCTGAAAAAAGAGCCTTTTTTGTTTTGATTCGTTATTATTTTAACTTTTACTTAAAAGCACAATTTTTATTTATATTTTCACATTTTTTGCAGCATGTTCATATTTTGAATTTGTATAATTTTGACAAGAGATATTTTTATGGAGAGCAAAATATTTTAAGTTATTTTAGGCTTAAGTTTGTTTATTTTGAAATAACATTGTATCCTGTCTGTTTCAATTCACATTTATATTCAAAAAACGTTTAGTTTCAGTGTGTTTAATAAATGTTTATCCTGTTCGGCCCATGACCTAAAGTGTGCTTTTAGTTTTGGCCCCCTGTGCGATTGAGTTTGACACCCCTGGCATACAGCATGATGCCAGGGGTTGCTCCTGATGGTGGAAGAGATTCTCGGATCTCACTGGACAGTTACTGCCTGCAGCCCCCAGCCAATAAGGTACTGTCCCGCCACAGTCTGCTATCCCCATTGGGTGCATGGGAACTAGGATCTTGCCAAAAAGCAGACTGCAATCATTGCACCATGCGATAAAACATGGTGAAAGAGACCAGCTCTCAAGTTGGGATGTTGGAATTTCTGGACAATGATGAGCGGCCTCTCTGAAAACCTACAGGACTTTAGTGACTTCAAGAACAGAACTGTCATAAACGATGAGCTCAGGAGACTGAACGTGGACATCGCCGTACTTCAGGAAACATGGCTTGCAAACTCTGGCATGATACAGGAGAAGGACTCTCATTCTCCTGGCAGGGAAAGGGCTGTGATTAGCCCAGAGAACATGGTGTTTGCTTCGCAGTGAGTAACAGACTGCTGAATATGGTCGATCCAGGCAGCAATGGCAACGAGCGATTCCTTACTTTTCATCTGAACACTACTGCAGGTCCCGTCACTTTTGTTAACATTTATGCCCCAACATTGACCTCTACACCTGAAGCAAAGGACCAGTTCTATTAGAACCTCACACTCACTGTCAACAATATCCCCAACAACGAACAGCTGGTCTTCCAGGGAGGTTTCAATGCCAGAATGGGTGCAGACAACATCTCATGGCCATCATGCTTTGGCAGGTTTGGTGTGGACAGAATGAACGAGAATGGACAACATCTGCTTGAGCTATGCACTTTCAACAATTTGTGCATTGCTAACTTGTACTTCCAGACCAAGCCCCAGCACAAGGTCTCCTGGAGACACCCACATTTGAGGCACTAACTTCTGGGAAGCAAAGCACTGGGCATCCCAAGCTGCGCTTCAAGTATGTTGTCAAGAGAGACATGAAAGCCTTTGAAATTGACCCCGAGTCCCAGGAGGACCTTGCAACTGACCACTCAAGGTGGAGGAGCACCCTGATACAACACCTGAGGACAAGAGAAGAAAAGCTGTTGCGCATAGCAGCAGACAAGCTGGCACACAGGAAGGAGTGCTGCAACTTGGACAGGCCAGTGATCCCTCACAGATGTGAACTCTGCGGTAAAATCTGTCTCTCCTGAATTGGGCTCTTCAGCTACAAACCTTCCAGTCAAACAGACAACCCGAATTAGACTAGGATACATTACCCATGGTCAGCACTGACCGATGGAGGCCTTATATAATTGCTCAAATTAATATGATGAAAATTTTACTTAACATGGTGTGAATATGATGGCATAATAACATTTATGTTAAATGTGAATTTTGAGTTTTATTTAAACCCCTTTTCTCGATAAAGTCTGAATTATGTATGCATGCTAAATTGTGTACAAATCCTGAAATATGTACATACCCCATGGTAAGTACAGACCCTGAATTATGTAGACACTGTATGATGTTTATACACTTTGACTTGAATTATGAAGACACTGTGAGTTATGTACACACTTTATGCACAAACCCTCAGTTGTACAGAGATCCAGCAATCCATGTACTCCCCCTGCGTTATGTGCAAACAGTGTCTAGCAATGTCATTCTGCCACTTCAGAGATCAAAATATAAGACTTACAGAGCTCTTCTCAAAACTTAATCATGCTTTTAGTCATGCTTACCCCATCTTTCCTGGCCTCTAAAGAACTGCAGGCCGAGCTGAAGACAGCTCCTGAGGCCGAGGAGCCCAGCTAGAAAGAAACATCACAATATCAATATAAGAGCTGCACAAATTTCACCTCTTGTCAGACAAAAGGCACTCAGGTTTGTTGTTTGTCTATGATGTTTTTTCTAGCCGGTGGCTGATTAAGAAAAACTTGACCCTTATTGTAAACATGATAATTTTAACAGAATAACATAGATCCTGCTACTTGGAATCCATTTAAAAAGTTACCCTAAAAAAGTTCTGTTGTGCACAGAATTGACTGTGTGTTCCCCCTGGGCTTGTGTGTTCATATGTGTGAATATAGAGCCTTAGCTGAGGGCTTGAGCACTCAGCAGATTTGCATGATACTTTTTGCCTGTTTGAGCACGCACTCCTTCTCTCCAACATAAATCCCTTACGGAGTTCTGTCACTCTTTTGTTTACTTCTTCCCTCAGATGAAACATTCTCGGGGTATTCTGAAGCAATAACGGTTTTCCATGCCTCTGGCATTCATGGCATAAAGGAAAGAGTCAAGAATGGGTTTTTATTAACTTTAGAATGTGATCTTCCTATTGCTGCGTGCCTGTGAGCTTTTGTTCTGATGTGGCCTGGAGTAAACCAGACAAGACTGCCTTTAGGTCCTGCTCTCTCTCACTGCTGGTGCCTTTTCACCATATATAAAATGTTATTACAGAATAGTATGCAGCAATGACCAGTGTCACTTGGGCAGGATGTCTGCAACTGCCCTAAACAGAACATGTGCTTTGAGGCAAGATGTCATCACCCAGAGGCTCATGGCTCACTGACTCCGATGGCCCGGGCCTCTTACTGCAGCCTTTCTTGCTCATTCAGCTTTGTCTCACTCCACAGCAAACTGGAAGCAGCTCTGGGCCAGGAATCAGCCCAGGTTTGCCCACATGTTGGTAGAAGAGAAACCCTGGCAGCCTGCCGTTTGAATAAATGTACTCTGTGCTCTTACCAAAAGAAGAAATTCAATCTCTCTGACCCTGGAGACAAACGCTCTGTTTCACTGTCTGTCTGAATTCATTAGAATTCCCATCTCAGCTCACAGATGGCTTTGCCAGAGCCACTCGTTTCTTTCTTCTTTCCTAGCTGCTGTGTTTTCCATCCCCACACCCATTTGCCCCTCTCTTAATGAGTCTGTTTCATAGACAACTTAATTAACAATTGGGTCCTTGTCAGGTTGTCTTCCCAATAGTGGTTTGTCTCAGGAAACCTATTTCCTCCAAAAGCCCTTTGTCATTCTCACTGCAAACTTAAAGGGGCAGCACAAAGTGTATTAAAAACTATGTTTTTCTCCTGTGTAAAAGGGGAAATAATGGCTCATTGAAGCCACCAATCAACACACGTTAAAAAAAAACACAATGTTGTGCATGAGCAATGACTTGTGTGGCCTTCACAACACCACCATCTGGTTACACTCCTTCCCCTGATTTCAACTATAATGGTCATAACATTGACCTGAACCTTATTCGTTCAAAAGAAAATTATGTGAAAATATGTTAAAAGCTGTTTTTATTTACTGCTTTTGCTCAGCAAACATTGATGTATCAGTTCACTTCTGAATTTTTCCACTTATATAACTGGTTGTTTGCTGAATCATTTCAGTTCAAGTGTTGTGCTCAAGTGTGCAGTGGTGGTTCTTGTTGTTGAAGTACTTATTGGACTGGAAGAAAGAATAAAAATGAAAAAAGGAAAATTTACTCTAAACCTTTGAAGTTGCTTGTCATTATTACATTCATCCAATCTCCAAGCTACTTTCCCAGGTGAGGGTCATGAACAGATATTATTACAGAAGACCCAATCCAAAGTGCTGACTGGCTTATGATATTCAGTGGCAGAAGTTATATGACAAAAATTTAAATTCTTTTCTCCAACATGTTTCTCATTTTTTCTGAATGCATTAATAAATTATCGGGTGATGCTGACTGAGTCCTTTTGTTTGCATAACCAAAATAAACATGTTCATATACTACATACCAAAAACAAAATGAATGCAATTAAATTATTTTGGAATTAAGTCATGAAATGCCAAATAGTGCTATCTCATATAATTCTGTTCCAATGCAACACTCTTGTATATAGCGCTTGAGTATTTTCCCAGTAACACTTTCTATATTTTAAAAACTGATTTTAAAATAAGTGATTTTTTTAAACATTTATTATTTATAAAATTAGATATATTCTGTTTTATTACAATTGAATGTATAGCTAATAATCTAATTTTATAGTAAGTTACAAATTTGTATTTTTTGAAGTAAACATATATGCATTTACAGTTTGCTGTACTTATAACGTGTCAAGAAAGTAATAGTGCAAACTGTAATTTGTATGTCCCTCATAATCTTGGGCTACTTTGTATGTAAATGTTTTTGGAATATATTTAAGTGTTAAATTTCAGATCACATGCACATATATATTTATATGAAAATTTGTGTGAATAAAAGTGACATGGACCTGCAGCAGGTAGCACTGACATCTCACACTAACAAGACCATGTGACACAATTCTTGACATTGAACTTCCATGTTCGCCCAATGCACTGAATTCAAATGCAACATGGAAGCATGAACTCCATGTTGGACTGTACAACATATAGGACATATTATATATATAATATATTAATATATATTGCTTTGACCCCATATAGAAGGATAGACACCATGGAATAGCGTGCAAGCTAGATAGGAATGCACTTGCACTTAATTGTTTCACATTGGCTGTCAAGGAACACTTATGACCAATCATCAGACAGAAAAGCTATAAAACGGTTAAACTGCCTGTTTGACACAGGCTCATGCTGGTGGGCTGTGAATGAAGACGAAAGGCCATTAATTACATAAAGTTTGTGAGAGTTGCCATGGCAGTAGCCTTGGGTCTTATGAATGAACAGCAAAGTGAACTTGGTTTTCAAAGTGGCATTAAATACAAAAAATGTTTTCAGGCACCATGGTCTATTTTTTCTCTTTGCGTTATTACCACATACCAAAGACCATGTTGTGCTGCAGTTGCCTTTAAACAGACCAAGTGAGCTGTTCTTTGTAGCGCATGTTTAGGCTTCACAAGAATGTTTGCAAGAGTTGCACATTTCCCGAAGAATTCTTGGCATTACTGCAATCTCAGGTATGCCCAAAGCCCATCTTTCTTACAGTAAGCAACAATAAACCAAAAATAAATAAACAACAAAAGAAATAAATAAAAACATCAGGCAACTCTTGAGAAGATAAAAGTCATTTGTAGGCCATGATAGTGTCATTACTTGACCCTACGGAATCATGTGAAAATGTAATTCATGTTCTGTTTTGTATTTTTATGTTGCTTTCATGCATAGGAATGCAGTGTAAACATTGATGTGCTATTGTAATCCAATTACAGTAAATTGAATTTTGTTTACATCTGAAATGAAATCACACTGCAGCAATACTGTGTACATTGGTCAGCTTGAGATAATTGCATGGTAAATAAATAGGAACACAGAGTTCACATTATTTCATATTAAAATTTATAGTAAGACAGACAGAGGACTGACTGGAGATGTTTTTCTCACAAATTGCACTGATTGAATCTAGTTCTTTTCTAATTGAGTTGTAACGCACTCAAGTAAAATGTACTAACATAATTGTAATAACTGCATATAACCTAATTACAACTAAACTCTAACCTTCTGGTGTTGTTGCTGTCGAACTCATCATTGTCTTGTTATTCTTTGTTTCCTCAATGGCGCTTTAATTACATCATGTTAATTGTTTGGTCATGCTAATTTTAATACATTTAGTTCAAGCTGTTGTTGTGACTTCCTGTGATATTTGGTACTGTTGTAGAGTATATAAAAATAAAGTGAGCAGGAAATAACTCAATTTAGTGTTGAGCCCAGTGTAAAAATTCAAGTGCATTCGATATAATTTATAGGTTTGTCTGCAAGTTCAAATTTTCATTACATGTAACATTTTACCAGGGTTACTCAGCAGGTGTTTTGCAAGTTCCTTTGGGGCAGTAGGCAGCAGGGGAGAGGCAAACTTGTCCAACATTTCTGTGTACCTTCCTAAAATGTATACTGTCGGACCTGAGTACCTCCAGAATATAAGACAGCAATGCTGAGCTGTTTCACATTCGACTTATCACTGATTAATCAGTACGCTGTTTTTTCTGGTGGTAATTTTCTTCTACCTTTCAAATGTAGGCATTTGCAGGTATTGCAGACTAATTAAAAGGCTTATCTTTATTGCAGCAAGAGGTCATTATGCTCTTGCTAAAATAGTGTCCTGTGGCATTCTTCCTGTACATTCTTTGAAAGAAATTAACTGCAGATAATAAATAAACATCTTCCAGCTAAGTGAATGGCAAGGCATTTTTCTTCCAACAAACACTGAAACTGTTTTCCAATAACTAAACTGTCTCCCAGGGAGACATAGAACTTTGACGTGTGTAAAGACACAGGATTCCTGTAAAAGGTTTTTGACACTTTACCATCCATAGATGAATCCTGCCACACAGTCATCACTCTCTGAAAGCCTCCACCTGTCAGTCAAAGCTACTTTCTGGCTACAAAGCTGAGCCCTAGGGGGCGCTATCCTATATATAGCAGAAGCATGGAAGGCAATGAAGACTGCTAGGTGAAAAAAGATAAAAGCCATGTCCACCACCATTTAGGCCTGTTTGTCACTCTACTCAAGGTTCCCAATAATGTCTACGCCTGCTCAGGATGAATTTGAAAGCCACAAGGAAGATGCAGCTGAGACCCTTCTTGTCACAAAGCCATTTTCTCTGGTGCATATTTGAATGCCATGATGTTATCCACTGGTACACATTTTTCTAAGTAGTTAGTCTGACCTTCCATAAATGTCCTTCCATATTAATAGACAGAATGTAAAACGATAGGGCGATTAAGATGCTTTGGGGAAATTGGTCAGTTAAGTAGCAGAATATGTAATACACTTTAATTTGCCCTCTTTGTTGTGAGAATGGACCACTTCGATTTCTTTCTGTATGGAGCCTTGCACATGATGTCCCAGGTTAAGTGCACTGGGGATGTACTGAAGCTTAAGGGTCTACTTGAAGCATGTGCTGATGTTAGTCATTAGAAGCATACACCACCATGTTCTAGGATGTCTTGGGCAAAAAACCAAGCACCTGGTGGACTCATCATCTTTCGTAATGTGATTTATTATTATACCGCAAAGCCAGATTACAGTAAAATAAACACATAATAAATATAATAAATTCATAAATCAATATGTGTTTCACAGTCAAGCCCTATCTTGTCTTGCCTTGTTTTGTGTTATGCATAGATCTTTTTTCTGACATCACAGTAAATTAAAGGTACTTAAATATGAGAAGTTATGATCACACTGAAATCCAGATGAGACAAGACTTTCAAGGTTTAAAGGAAGTTGGAAAAGGATTGTTTGTGGAGCTTTTGAAGGCATCCTCAATTGGAAAATCTTTTGGTTGGGATTTGACATACTAACAATTATGAACATGTGTGTCTAAGGATAAGTAGCTGTATATGGGCTGGGAGAGGAAACTGATCATTAAAATGATGGCTTTGTGAAAAGTATAATTAAGGGCTTTAAGAGCATAATTATGAAAATCTTGTCTTTGTTTTAACATCTGTTTTTTTTTTCTAAATTTTATTTATTTATAATTCCCATCATAATATGTTGGTTTTAAGTATTATTGATTTTAAATTATACAAGTACAAGATGTAAAGGTTTTATAATGGAGTAAGTATAAACCAAATTTTCATTTATCTTTTATGTTCATTTTTAAGTGTATTAGGAGAAATTGTCCATTTTTTGGACCTGTGTTCTGATGTTTAAATCCCTGTTTGAGTGATCCTTGATATTGTTGTGCTGGAAAGGGCTCCCTCGGTTTCTCTCTTATTAAACCACAAACACTCAGTAGGTTAGGAAGAACGGATGCAGTCACCACCCTCCCCAGTACAGAGTAGCCTGTGGGATGGTGGGCTAAGGGATTATCATGTACTTTGTTAATCACAGAGACAAGAGTAGGGAGGTGGGTGGGGACATGTCCAAAACTATGGATGAAAACAACACGCATAATTCAGATAGAATGCGCTGGGTGGGTTGGTGTAATCAGCATGCTCTTAAATGTGTTTTCACACACTTGTCATCTATTTGGTGACAGGGAACACGTGAACAGAATTCTGAAGTTGTTTGACATTAACAAAAAACCCAAAGCATGGGATGGGAGCTGTCGCTATGCAAACCACCACCAGACTGTCACACGTCACCTTCCCACCTGTTCCAATTATGTTTTAAAGGCTTCCTCTGAGGTTAGCCCCAGTGAAGGGAGATGCTGACAGAGGCCAGAATGAGAGTGGAGAGTGAGCAGTGAAAAAGAAGCATCAGAGTTAAAAGGAAAGCGTAAAAGGCCCAGAGTGGGAGTATGAGAATGGGGCATCGTCCCATGTGGACAGGTGTGAGAAAGAAAGACATCATGAAGGGATGTGTCACAAACCTGCCAGTGCTCTTACATGGGCTTGCTGTGAATATTAAGTGCAGTGCTTTATACCTTCCTTAACTTGAAGCGATATGCTGGCCTCCATGCCTAAGGTATGTCCACATGGTCCACTGAGCCTTTTTCAGCTCATGTTGATATAGCATCATTCATAACATAGCTGCCTCAAAGCCTGATGTATGCACCAAATGTATCAGAAGGCATAGTGTATAAAATCACAATGTGGAAACTAAGGTGTCAGTAGAAAACAAATGGGAGAAACAAGGAAGTGTTCAATAAGGAGAAAGGTGTGTCCAATATCAACTGGCCACCCCTCCTTCTCAGGCATATTAAAATTATACAGTTCAGAGAAAAGAAAAGGATTATATGATTAAATTATCAATGTGAAGCACACAGGCTATCAAAAGGATATAATCAATTCCTTCTGTATGCCAGCTCAATATGTTCTCCATGTAAATTTCTTCCATTGTACAAATTAGGTTGAAAAAGTCATCAGGCATAAATCAGTATAAACTACAGAGAGGACCTTCTTTGAATTCCATGCAGATGTTTATAGTCCAGCACATGGCTTCTGACAGATCACTAAAGTAATTAATAAATACAATAAAAATAGAAATGTTTATGCTACCAGGTACCAAACTGGGCCCTTTTGGGCTCTAGAGTGAATGTAATATTTGTATCTGTGGTTACGATGCATCATCTAACTTCACACTCCAGGAAGATTCAGCATGTGGGGACAAAAATTGTAAAATGGTCATAATGATTATACTTTGCCAGCAAGACAGAAAAACACAAAATATACAATGGCACATGCAACCCTAGTTACAGTAGTTTATAAGTTATAGGGTAAGTATGCAGGTCTTCAGTTGAGAATACTAAAACTGAAGTTGTATCCCATGTGTAGGTTCTTAAATTGATGTATAAATTAGGAACCAATAATAAACTAGACAACCAGTAACTGAATGCTTTATGTTTTTTATGTGAAATAACAAGACCAGCATTTAGTGTTGTACCTTATTTCTCCTAATTAATGTGCCTGCTCTAATAGACACACCCCCACCTGATAACACGGTAAAGTGCACCTCTTCTACGCAATTAAAGCAGTTACATAGAAATGTGGTCAATGCATAGAAGTGTGGATTTGTGGAGAATGAATGTGTAATGTGAATGCTTGTGCGAAAAGATCTGCAAGAACAAGAAGGACTTAAAGATCCATCAATCAAGGATGAAATGTAAGGAACGACTGCAAACACCACAATGTACAGGTCTAGTACCTGGTGAGACAGAGGAGGAGCTGGGCCCGGAAGCACCACAGAGATCCCAGAACCTCCCTGTGGTGCAAACAGTCCCTTTGTCCTGGCTGTCCAAGAAGGGAACAGTGAGGACAGATCAAGTGGCCGCAAGCATCAGAAACCACAGACTGGCAGAGATTTGAAGAGGATGTAGTTAAAGTGACGAAAGTAATAGCTAAGGAAGATGTGGAGAGGAGCCTTCACATTATGATGACCATCGTAGGGAGCATGGCTGCTGAAAGTTTGGTGTGGAGGAGAAGGGAGCCAAACAGCCTTCAACTAAGAATCAAAGGGCAGTTAAAATTCATAACATCAGGAAGGAATTGAAAGCCTTGAAAAAACAGTACAATGTAGTAAGTGAAGAATAACAGGCAGCACTGGCAGAGCTCAGGCACAGGCTTAGGAAGAAACTCCTAACTTTACACAGAGCTGAGCAGCACCGGAGATGGAGAAGGGAGAGGGCTAGGAAGCAGACTGCCTTCTTCAATAACCCATTTGGCTTCACTAGGAAGCTCCTCGGATAGAGACGTAGCAGACGCCTGGCCTGTTCACAAGAGGAAGCCGACCAATATCTCCAAGACACATTCATTGACCAAACCCAAAATCAAGAACTAGGGCAGTGTGATAAGTCTGCTAGAGCCCACGGTAACATTTGATTTGAGGGAGCCACTCCTGTAGGAAGTTCAGGAGATGGTGCGGAGAGCAAGGTCCAGGTCTGCACCAGTGTGTGCAAACACAGGCCAACAGTCTTGAAGGTCATCTGGAGAAGGGAACAACCAGTACAGCAGTGGTGGTTTGCAGAAGGAGTGTGGATTCCTAAAGAGGAGGGCCCTAAGAACATTAGCCAGTTTAGAATCATCTCGTTGCTGAGTGTGAATGACAGATGTCCTCCTCATATATTGACACCTCAGTTCAAAAAGGTGGCATCTCCAGGTTACCAAGGTGTGCAGAGCATACGGGTGAGGTCATGCAGCTCCTTAGAGAGGCAAGGGCACAGTGGCAATTTAATAGTGCTGTGGTTAGATCTAGCTAATGCCTATGTCACGTGATAAACGCAACATGGCACCCCCTCTGAAGGAGAAGAATTTGAGGGGGAAAATAAACAGCCCAAGACGAGGTTGTCACCAACTCAAAGTGTTTTCTAGTGCAGTCAAACGTTTCGATACAGCACATACAATGGTATATATACAGATGTCAGTGGCTACTTATATATATTATATATATTGACAAATGGCTTATATATATATATATATATATATATATATATATATATATATAAAGGGATGTGAGCAAAGCTAGTGGTTGTTTTGACTTGTTGTTTTTAAAGGTTTTTAAAAACTTGAACTTCACATTTTAAAAGTTTTAAAAACTTCATAATTTGCACATTTTGGCCTCAAATAACTTGTTACATGCACGGGCACATTAATAAGGAGAAATATGGTAAGTGAATTATTTGTATTGTATACATTAATCAGTTCTGTTTAGTAGGCATGTCCTTAATGTTTTAATATTTAAAAGAATGTTTAGTCCGTTTTGTTGAAAGCCGGTAAAGTGAACTATGTATAGGTTTTACATGAGTCTTCTTTCTGGTCCTAAAAAAAATCTATAATTTCAGCTGATGTGTTTGACATGATATGTTTAATGTGTGCTACATATTTCTTGACAGTAATGTTTTACAGTAATCTAAACTTGAATTTGTATGTGCATTTCGCCCATCATTTATAACTACCTGACTAGTTTTATGATCCCTTACTCACGATTTAATTGTCATCCTGTACCTGGACTTGGGACTAGCTTCAGTTTCCGTTACGAGCTGGTACACATAGACACTAAAGAAAGGAAAGGAAGTCATCGAAGGTCAAAAAGGAGGACTAAGCCTTACAAAAGAGGACAAACAACAATATATATAAATATGTATAACAAACTGTAGAACACAAAATGGTGATGTGTCACGTGTGCGGGGCCGTGTTTATTTATTAAAACAGGGTCATACTAATTTACGCATTGATCATGCATCTTGTGCTTGAGTGGCTCAAGCCTCAGATTTACTCTTTACAATTAAAACATAGAGATGATGGCGTGCAATTACAGCCAACAACACGGCCAAGTCAGTGACTGATGAAAGCCGGACATTTTCACATTTTAGGCCAATGCCTGCCGGACGGAGGACATGACATCAAAAAGGAGGACATCTCCTCCTTTTTCCAGACATCTGGTAACCCTAGGTACACCATAACCTTAGATTTATGGAAGAGAAATCACTCATGGGGAGAACAAGACAAGTATCTAGGGATGTTGGAATTTATATAGAAACAAAAACAAATAGGTGATTGGTGGCATTACAAAAAAACAGAAAAGATAAAAATTGCAATGTGGATGATGTACATAGCAGAATAGGCCAGGCCACTTCATTGAGTCTCTCGTGTGTTGACTATTGAAGACATATCTAAATGTAAATGCACAAGTTCAGGGTGCTAACTCTGCCAATATTACTCTATGGGTAAAAAGCAATACATCACTAAAAGCCAACTTAAAAGCTCAAGGTCTTTAAAATGTCTAAATGGTTTGAAATTTGGATTATCACTATGTGAATGCTTCCAAAATAGTATCATGAGGAAAATATATGCTAACAATAAATAAATAAATTGAAGATGAAATCCAAAAAGTACAGACTTCAGTAGTTGAACATAAATACAGGATGGTAAAAAAAACTGCCTTCCCTACAAATTCCTGTGGTGAGAGTGTCCTTCTAGGTGGAAGGTCTGAAAAACTGTGCAAAAGAAGATGTGCTCAAAGGAGCTTGAAGAGGACTCAAGAAACCTTTTATACCGCACTCTCTTTGATTTTCAGTCCTGCAATGAAAGAGAGGCAGAAATCTTGGTGGTGAAGGGCATACTCTTAAAATCTTCAAATTTGCTCAAGTCCCATGAAGTGCCATGGTGTTGTATCTTAAGCTTAATCTAAGTGCTCCAGCAAAATGGCTCTTCCCCATCCCCAAAGTGAGATATTTCCTTGCAGTATATACACAACTGTCCTAATTTTTACGTATGCTTGTTTTCCCTCCAAATACTTTAAAGCATCAGAAATTAAAATGGAACAAGAAACATTTTTTTGTCCCACACTGTTTAATATTTATCTATATAAACAATAGCTTTATGCTAGGACTTATAATATAAATATGAACCTGCTGTTTTTGGAATAAATTGTACTGTTTTCCTATAATAATTTCTTGCACATTGCTTTTACAGTTTTATATGTTTAGGTAGTCCCTATGATGGCCTTTGATAACTCAGAATGGTCTTGGTGTATTTCTTTGCAATCCTAGTTTGGTGGTCCCTACTCTATTTCCCTTTTGCTCCTATTGGCCCTGTCCTACTCTGATGTCTCTTTTTATGCACTCTCCCTATTTAATGGCTGTCCCTTGTTTTTTACTTTAAGTAGTATTTTGTCAATTTTGGACTCTGTTATTAGTCTTTCCCAGTAATCTCTGCATTTGCCCCAACATCTCCCTTCTAGTCTGTAGGGTTCAATATTGAGTTGGCCCACCCTTTGCAGCTATAACAGCTTCAACTCTTCTGGGAAGGCTGTCC
>JABJVR010041048.1:0-19864 GCA_025773905.1 Chitala chitala
TGTGTGTGTGTGTGTGTGTGTGTGTGTGTGTGTGTGTGTGTGTGTGTGTGTGTGTGTGTGTGTGTGTGTGTGTTGATCCTGGATCCATGGATCAACACCTATGTCATTGTCTCCACCCTCCTTCACAGTTCACACCTGAGTCAGTGTTCAAAGATAGCTGCAGATAAGATTAGAAAATGCAGAAATATAGTAAATCTGACAAACACATGACTTGCGCATTGAGGGAAGAAATTAAGTCACGCAAAAGTACAGAATCTCATTATTAGATTTTGCTACAAGGAATGCTTTTGTGTTGAAAACAGTGATATCTCAAAACCCATATGTACAGAATGGTTGTTATAAGGTACACAAACATGAGAAGTCATTAAAAATATCAATTACTAAACTTAATCCAAGCAATAGACTGGGTTTTAAACTTGATTTTTGAGCTCTTCAGCTTGGCAGGAGAAAATAAATACACAAACTCTGGATTGCCTTAATTCTGAGAATTTGTGACAGCCACTCAGTGTAAAGACACACACAGACAGCCAACTGAAGTGCTCTGATTTATACGTTGTTTGCAGCCAGCCTTCCCTGCCAGCCCCTCTTTTCCATTCAGGTTTCAGAGTAACAGTGTCATGCATGACTCCACCACAAGCAAAGCAGGTAGGACAGCAAGTCCTGCCATTTAAAGCTCCCTATTTGCTGCCCTGCCTGTCATTCACTAGAAGAGCCCAGCCTATCACGCTGTAAATCAAAGTGGAGCTGTCAGCATAAATCAAAGGCTTTTTCATAATGTCCCTAGACAATTGCAGGGCACTTTCCACGGTATCTCCTGCTGTCTGGTTCACTAAAAAGCCCTACCTGCACGCCTTGTCCAGTATGCGGTGCTGTTCGGCTTTAGGATTGCATGTTTCTGTATTAGTGTGTGTGTGCGCGCATGCGAGTGTGTGACAGGTTGGGAAGGGAGACAGAGAGCCCCTCCAGCGCTCAGCCACCAAGAGGCCACATTTAATCATCTTAATTAAAAGTGGTATCGATCTCTGAGCTGGGGCCCAAAGAAAAGACAATCAATCCCTCCGTGGGGAAGCCAGGGCCCTGGGAGACAATAGGGAAAAGAGCACTGAACGCCGCACAGGGGTTCAGTCACTGATTACTGAGCAGACGACAATGAAGATGTTCTGTATGCTGACACACTTGAAACAATGTCCACCTGTGCAGATGCTCTGACCCTCAACAAACTTGAACGAACCCTTTATTCTCAAGTGATTTTCCATGCTGAACCATGAAACAAAAACAAAAGTCACTTAAACTGCACAAAACGGGGGCAGCAAACACCACACAATCAATCATTTGAAGGGTGGCAGTGAGGTTCACTGGGCAGCATCATCAGCGCACACCCAAAAGGTTGTGGGTTTGATTTCAGTCCTCAGCTGTATGTGGGGAGTTTAGGTGATCCTCCTGTTTCTACCTGCATTCCCCTGTCACTCACCTCCCCTGAAACTTCAAAGACATGCTTATTGTGTGAAGTTGTAGCTTTACACTCTGAGTGTGAATAGCTGAATGAGTGTTGTGTGTTGGACCAGTGCAGTTGTGTTGCCTGAGTTAGACTCCAACACTCCCCAGTACCACAAAGTGAGTAAGCAGTGACTTCATGAATGAATCCATCTGAATATATATGGTAGTGGAAACACTTTATAAAGATGATAATGGACTTGAACATTATGGACCAGTTTGGACAACAGGCCATGACGCTGCACAGTGTGAGGGCCTTGATCCTCTATACAGATGAGGACAGGTATAAAACACAATGGGCTGTCATTTAGCCAGGGGTCTCAAACACACACAGCAGCAGCACTTTAGAACACATAAAGTTGGGTAACGTCAAGCAAAAGAGTCAAACTGCTCACTGCTTATGGGTCAGTGAGCCTCATTCAGTGTGTGTAACTAGGCACAAAAAAACACACCATCCAGAGTTAAGCACTAAGTGCTTCTTTATCTCCATGTGAAGAAAACACTGATGAAGCCTGCACTGAAGAGATGAAGTTCAATAGCAAGGGGCCTTTAAGCTTTTAATCCTCACCTAAGCAGATAAGTGCAAGTAAATAATTACACAGCGACTGTATTAGGAATCTGTGTACGTATTGTGTGTATTAGCTCATGAGCCGATTCTTAGATTGTATACAGCCGCTAATTTGCATGTCTAATGCCCACTTAGGCAACTCCGAGCTGAGCAAACAAACTTTTGCCTAAAATGCAAATACTCACACTAAAGAAAACACCTTGATGGGGAACTACTTTCAAATGCTTTTTTTTTTTTTTTTTTACACAAGTGTGTTATCCCTGAGCTTTGAAGTGCAGCTTTAGAATATGAAACCATGGAGAAGACAAAGAGGAAGACTCTCTAGATTGCGGGGATTTGCATACGAGCGAAGGTAATTTTATTCACGCGAACATATTATCAGTTGATGGAAAGGCGAACGCACATACACAAACCGAAAAACATCAAAGATAGGGGTGCAGTCAGCCAGAGCGGAATCGTGTACCGTAGGCAAACGAAATTGAAAATCGTTGCTTAACATTTTCTCTGGCGCAGAGAGAGAGAAAGCGGGTGCTGCAAGATTACCGTGCCAATTTACCCTGGTGCAATGGGGTGGTGTGGGGGGCCTTAGGAGGGATGGGGGGGGGGAGGCAGCTAGGCGCTTATCACCCATCGGTCCGGAGCAGCTGAATTAGCTCCTCGCGCTGATCAGGTCCTGCGAGTGAAGGGCTCGTTTTTCATTCCATCAGCCATTTCCACTGCCCCCCCATCCCAACCCCCATTTCAACACCCACATGCCCACTCTGCCGCGCTTGGAAGCTGACAGACAAGAGTTTGTTTTTTGCTGTGCTGTGTTCAGGATCAACAGCCTCTCCAGCCAGCCATGCAAAATGGTGATGTTCAGTGATTTGTAATGTCACCGCCGATGGCCGGCGCAAAGAAACCTGAGGGGTCACGTGACCATAGGCTGGACCAATGAGGCGTCTCCACCGACGTGTGAGGCCGCAAGCACATATGGGCGGGGGTCATTATTGGCAAGTGAAGGCATTCGGCACAAACAAAGACCAAGTACATTAAACAACTTGCCAGGCAGAGGTAAAACATGCTAAAGTGTGTGCAGAATCAAGCACGGTAATACACCACAGAGTCACGGCTCGTACGGTAGGAAGTTATTAGCTGTCAAGCTTCATTACAGCTGGGGGAGAGGCAGGCCTTGCTGCGCTAACTGCTGGCAAATAAAAAAGCTGAAAGTGCTTGTTAAAGTTCAGGGTGAAAGCCCTGGCCACACTCCCAGTCCCTGCAGGACCACACCACAGGCCTGCTCTCGCTTTACGCAGAAAACAGCTCTTCCGCCACACACTATGCTGTGATGTGAGACCATGATCCTTACCCATTGGGTGAGGGGGAGAAGGAAGAACATCACAGTCAAGGAGACAAATTTTACACTTTTTACGTAACCATGTATTTTAAATATGTACTCGCTGTATATATGTAGGTTTCCTCATACTCCCACATTAATCTGCTTTTTATCACCAGGTCTACATAAATTCTGTCCTTTCACTTCTAACACAAACTTGAGTATTAAATCAACAGTCAAAAGACATGGATGCCTGTGTTTCAGGAACAAGCAATATATTTTCCTTTGAATGCTTAAATCCATCTTAGAATTCAAAATTACATGTATGGATTTTCCTCACAGACAAATACAATAATAAACTGGTTATTTTTTAGTATTGTTGGATTTGAGGGTGAACTCGCAAGCTAATATGCACTAGGTGAAAACTCACAACTGGTTTATTTGTTGATATGTATGGCAAAGAGATCACTCTGGCCAAAAACATTTTTAATACATTTAAAGTTTCCTCTTCAGAATGAACCCTTTGGCACCATTTGGTAGAAGCATTTTACACAGAAGACATTACATTTCTGGTGTTTAAAACAAATATTTATTTTGGTTTTCATTGCCCCATGGAACATGAAAATGTAGATAAATTGTTTAATGTTATTTTTGTGGGTGTATCCTTTAAAGGGCAAAACCATTGATCCACGATTTTTTCTGATGTGCTGGTGTTGGCAGTTGACTCATTTAGCCCTTTCACCACATCTGCCAATCTCATCTCACCGGCCAGATCTCTGTACACCTACAAACAGCTACATACAAGCTTGCCAGTATGAACAGTGATCAAATCAGTGACCTCGCCTAGGTGGCTAGACTCCCTTTATTTTTTTCTGCCCCAGGAGATGACGGACATTGCCTCAGATGAGTGTTTCAATATTATATGCTGAATAGCCAGTTTGTGAATAGTTGATTTAGCATGGAATGCTGCATGTTAAAAACCAATCTCTCTGCACAAGGTTTGACATTCATTTTTGCGCCTTTATGTCCTTGTCTTGCAAATGGCTATGTGGGCTGTTTGAATGTGCTGAGTCTGAGTTTAGGTGACCTATACATCCTTCTTTTTGCTTTATGTCTGTGGTAGGCACCAATCCTTTTTCTTGTCATTTATGTGGTGAGACACGTGTGTTTATTTAATATGCTAATGACCCTTAAACTGGAATATAAGCGCACTGCCTAAAATTGAGAAAAAATTAAGGAATTTTTACACTAAAATAATTTTGCAGTACTAAGGAATGAAGTTGAAAAACAATATTGCAATGACACTGATACAGATAATTACAAAAACACTTAATCACTGCTATCTGGTTCCCTGTTTCAACCATTAACTGTGCCAAATGTGTCTGCTCCAGTCAAATATTTTACTCCTGCATTTGTCCTTTTAGCACTGTCAGTTACTGAGCTAGTCTGAATCAAACAGCACTTTTTTATATAGGGGTCCTCTTTAGAAGAAGCCTTGCCTCTCAATGAATGTTAGGCCTCCTTGGATTTCTAGCGTTTTTTTCCCTCAAGTTGTTCTGCTTCCAGACTCTTCTGTTGTCCCTTGTGAACAGTTTCAATTGCTCTAAAGGTTGACTCTTAAGGGAATCTCAGAAAAAGTGTAGGGAATTACTATAGCAGATGTTCTGTTTTTCAAAGCTTTTTTTTTTCTGCTATCCGGAAGCCAGCAGAATAATCTTTTGCAGTTATACCCAGAGGCATGACGTAGTAGTTCATTAGCAGTCTGAATTGCAACCCCCCAATCCTGCTATCCCCCCACGAAAGTGCCAGGAAATCATGTGGAGATGGTGACAGCGTTTTGATGTGACACATGCAGTAAGAGGCGCTAGAACAAGGCTGGAGCACCATTACTGTTTTACTTTTTACCTTTGTTTTACTTTTTACCCTGGTACACCCTCCCATGCTTTTTTATATACCTCGAATAGAACTTAATACCTCTGCATTATGGGAGAACCTGCCTCCAAGCCCCCAGCAGGAGTTAAAAGGCACACCTATATCCAAGGTGACTGCAAAACATGCCAAGCACATTGTGAAAGAAGCTGACAAGGTACCAAAACATTTTAAAGCTAAGAAACATATTGGAACTGCACAAGATGATCTTGGATGACTTTCTACATGTCATTAGCACACTGTCTCATTTGTGAAACATATTTGCCAGCTATAACACATAAAGTTTGATGTGATAAAAACTCAGAGAGGTTGTTAAGTAATACATCAGATTTTCAGTACCTGTGGTTGGAGCAATTTCAGGACTAGCAGTTGGAGCAATTTGCCTGCAGGGTTATGTTATTTAATGTCACTTTTTTATCTTGGAAAAATATTGGACAAATGGCTGAGAAGTGAAACTAATGCAGAACGCAAAACCTCACAGCATGACAAGAGTTCAGACTTTGGAACAGAGAAATGTCAGGAGCAGTTTCAAGCAAGATATTTTGCTTGTTTCACTACTTCCACACAAGTCCTCTCTATTATTATTATTTTTTTTTTAGACTGGTGGTGTTCGACATTAATCCCACTTGACAACTGAAGAGAGAACTGAGCTGACTGACAGTACCTGTCATAGAGGTCGTCCTGGTAGCAGTCATACTCAAGGTCATAGTCACATCTGTAGGAAGAAGAACACAGAGGTTGTCAGTGTAGTACTACACAGAAGATAATGTGGCACTTTGGTCATACATCAGTCTAAGTACCTACCTGATCTGTGACAGGCTGACACACACACACACACACACAGACAGTATACTGCATGTACTCTGTATACAGCATTTACACTACATATACAATTACTATGTCCAGAACTGCACATGTATTTAAAAACAAGTTTAGTAATCCCATCCATCCATCCATTATCTTAACCGCTTATTCCTGGTGAGGGTCGAGGGGAAGCCTGGAGCCCATCCCAGAGCACATAGGGTGCAGGGCAGGGGACACCCAGGGCAGGGCGCCAACCCACCACAGGGCACACGCACACACACTACGGGCAATTTGGACACACCAATCAACCTAACCCGCATGTCTTTGGACTGTGGGAGGAAACCGGACCACCCGGAGAAAACCCGTTTAGTAATCCCATAATTCATTAAGATCATTTTTGCATGGACAACATGGGTAATTGTTGCCAATGTACAATGAAGGCATGCTATCTGCATTTGTAGTGTAATTACAAGCCCACAAAATTCCAGCATATGCATCCAGCATAGTATAAAGCTTTATTATATGTAATAAAACTATATACTATATGTACCACCTAAATCAAGAGGTGGCGAATACCTTATATCTTATCAGTTCCTATGCATTGAGAGTGTTAAAAATATGTCACAAAAGGAATGTATTCTAGAGACCGAAGTACTGTGAAATAATAAGATTCATTACCCAGTGGGCATAGGTTCACAACTTCTGAGGATTCATTTTATAACACAATTGAAAGCATTCTGAGAGCAAGTTGCCTGAGAGAAAATCGCACTCTTTCAGACGGAAGTATGAGGCGTCTGCAGTCCGTCTGCTGGAGTGTGCCACTACACAAACAGAGCCAGAGGCAGGTTAGAACAAAAAAGCGTATATTACTGAACCTTCAAAGGCCCGGTTCTGTTCTACATCCTTATTACAGCAAACACAGAGGTCAAGGAGAAAGCTGATTTACTCGTCCTCTTATAAAGGTGTCTGCTTTTGTTACACAATCAGGTAATTCATAAGAAATAAATGGGTAAAAAAAAGTACTAAATACAAGTATGTAACTTTGCTATTGAATACATGTATTGATGGAAGATGGATAACATATTATTAATACATCCAGGGGCCTCAGTCTGCAAGATATACAGTATTAATGATTCCAAGC
Organism: Chitala chitala; assembly: GCA_025773905.1. Lineage (NCBI taxonomy): Eukaryota > Metazoa > Chordata > Actinopteri > Osteoglossiformes > Notopteridae > Chitala > Chitala chitala. Next base: position 7,252 of record JABJVR010041048.1, read on the forward strand.
CAAGTGGAAAAATATTTTCTTGAATGACATTTTAGTTTTCCCTGCTTGGAAGAAATAAAAATCCATAAAAATTGTGTGCATGTGTTGCCAAGGGAAGCCTACTTCATCTGTCATCTACCCCAGTCTACAGTTACTCCCGTAGCAAAAAACATACATATACACACACACCGACACGTACACGCGTGTACACACATATAGCAAAAAACACACACGCACACACACACAAGCACACAGTACACACACAGTAAGCAGATCTCAGATAGGTATTTCATCAAAACAGTGTCCAAAAACAAAAAGGGACTGTGTAAAACCAGCCAGAGAAATAGATGCAACGATGAGAGATATTCAGCCAGGTGTGTGTGTGTGTGTGTGTGTGTGTGTGTGTGTGTGTGTGTGTGTGTGTGTGTATGCACAGCCATTTCAAAACTACCAGAAGCATCAGGATATATCCGAAAGGTCAAGTCGATGGTAAGTACCCTACAAACACGGTCTCAGTAATACTTTGTGTTTGTCTCCTCAAAAAGCTTGATCCTCCCTTTCAGCCATTCGTCCTTCTGCAGGTTCTCCACAGCCTCTCAGGCCTCCTCAGTAAGCAGCGCTGTCTCTCAGAGGATGCGCAGAGAACAAAACCCGTTATCTTCAGCTGTGCCCGTTAATTCAAAGTTACACAACGTTGGGCATTACGGGCCCCTTGACATTCAGCCCGCGCTTGACCTATCCTCGGTGATACCTTTAGAAATGTCAGCCATGGCAGCGGAGCAGCGGGGAGCGGACACCCCCTGCCTGCGTGGCGCAAACACATCGCGCATAAATACCACAGAGGGCTGCGGGAACAAAGAAGGCAGCAGTGAAACAGAGACAATTAGAAGGTCAGCTGCTTGGCATCCTCAGTTGGCTGCCTGGCATCCCCTGTTGCATGCTTGCAGGCTCCACATTGCTGCCCCATGCCACTGCAGACTGACCCGCCAAGTGTGGACCAGCAAAATGACCATGTCACGATGCTCACAGCAGCCCGTGTGTCCCAGGCAACAGGAGTGGCCCGAGAGGCTGTGTCAACACGCACTGGTCTGAGCTGTACTGGACACCCCTTGTTACGCTTACTAAGGTCCACTGTGTAAAGTACTAGGTGCTCTCCACACCAAATGGTGCCAAGACACAGCCAAGGTTCTGCGTGGGCCGAGCTTGAGCTGAAAGGGATGGAGCTGGATAAGAATAACAGCAAAGCCTCGGCAGATTAGTCATCTGAGAGCAGAATTAGAAACATTCAGCAATGTTTGGCTGCTTATTCGCATCTATAAACACACCGTGCCCAAACAATGAGCTGAAATCACAGGAAGTACAACGATGCAAACTACACACTGTCATCCCACCGCTTTACCATAACTTTAAAAGCTCACTCATTTGGTTGTGCTTTATACTGGTTTACATTCAGTGTATGCTTGTATTTATGTCTGAAAACATTGAACCGAACGGCATGTTTTCCAAGTCTTTACACTGTTCTAAGTAGAAAACTTAAAAAAAATTAACACATTTTACCATGTTCCACAAACAAACATGGATGCATGGATACTCAGGTGCTAAAGAGTATATGAAAGAAACAGTTTTTAAAATGATTTGCAGACTGCTTGAAGAGCTAAGAAAAAAAAACTCCTTTGGGGCTAAACTGGAAATGCAGCATTTTTTCTTTTGCTTGCCACAGTGAAATGTGTTAAAAATGTGGTTTCATTTAAAAAATTGTTTTTGTTCTACAAAGGTGGAAAAAAAATGCATCAGCAGTGTACAGTGTTTGGCAACACTTCTGACTTCCATGCCAACAAAACACCGGAGCCTATTTCCAAGAAGTCAAATATTTTCTTGACAGCTGTTTGTGGAAAAACAGGAAGCAAAGTGTTGACTTCCCCGAAGAGCTTTGCACCTTTTAGCTGAAGACTGAGCGCTCGAGTTATGCACAGCCATCTCTTACACAGTTATTTTGTGTTTTCTCAGTCCATCATTTGAAAAACCCTTCAGGTATATGCCTGCTATTATAGCTCTGAACTGGCCATTAACACAGGACTCTGATTGGACCTCGGGAGAGCTCCACATACACAACCGCACTTCAGAATGCGGGTCAAATAACAGGCTTCAGATTCTATCAGGGAAAGGAAAAAGCAATAATTTTCCATCATTACTGGGAGGACAAGCTGAAAGAACTTAGTGTACACAGTTCAGAATGTTCTGGGAGACTACTAGTATGATTAGCAGTAGTTAGGAAAAGGTGTGATGTTAGAATTTCAACGGAAGCAAAACTGTTCCATTGACATCCTGCACTAGAATTGAGTGACTTGAGGGAAGTGTGACTATGCCTATGTCAGATACATCTTCCTTAGCAGACAGCGTCACATAATCTTTTTCTGGTGCTAAAAAACATCCTCTGAGAGTTGGAATGGGGTACATGACTGTAAATGGTCAGGGTGTGGGAGCATGTACCAGCTGCCCACAAAAAGTAGAAGGCAAATGATGACAGTTTTGGGGGCTTGCAGAAATATGTGGCAGCAGTTCAAATCAAAAGTAGTAACACTGTGGTGCATCTGGAAGCCCAGGCCAATGGGATTCAGTTTCCAAGAGGGTCAAGGAAAACATTTATTTGATGGACAGTAGAGCCAGTACATGCCACCTCAGTATTTTTGTATTTAGTGTCAGTACAATTATTTAAACATCACACTATAATAGAATAAATCCCACCAGATGTTTCAAGGTGGACAGATTGTAGGTGACTGTTGTGTGTGTGTGTGTGTGTGTGTGTGTGTTTATATGATGCAGTAATTTCATTTTGTGCTTTAAACTGTAATTTAAACTACAAGGACTCCATTCAGATTTTAAAAGGTGACCAACACATCCAAAGGTTTAAGGGCAAACAAAAGGATTTATTCGCTGTTACTTTAAAAGGCTGCATTAAGTACTATTGTGTCAATGTTAATAATGAATCAGCTCCGCAATCCATCTCTATAAAGAAGATAATATACACTGCACTTAAGGGAATGAATGTTTCACATTTGAGATAAATAACAGTAATAGTGAATCACACAGCAGTATGGGACGTTTCTGGGGGGAAAAAATCCAGTATATGATTATCGATCTCAACCAAAATTAATTGGTAGAATGGATTTTTTAAAATTCGAATTCTGCACAGAACTGGCCTGTGCTGCAGAGTCCAGCTGATAAAAGCAGCAGGATCCATGCTGAGAGCACTGCGGTGCACCGGAGAAGCCAAATGGTACCACTGTTCACCTTAAACTCCCACTGTGCCTACATTTCAGGAAGGACTCCACAAGCTCACTGCCAAGGTCTTCAGCTTTTACCCCTCATATTCACCTTCACAAAAACGATGATACTCATTGAACATGATTATATACATACATGTGAGCGAGCACTTGATAAAATGCTAAACACATGTGCACACATGATAACTAATTATAATGTCAATCACCAGGAACAAAAAGCTGTTTTATTTTAATATACACGATTAAGCTAAGAACAACCTCATAACCTGCTAGATGTACTTCCATTCTGTCATATTTCATTATTACAGATTTGTTTTCATTTTTTGAAAATAACACAGCATTACTCAGACACATACACAAGTATAATCTGCAGTAAGAACATATTGTCTAATCTTTTTATTCCATCCATCTGTTTTTCTCATTTGAGAGTAGCAAAACATATCAATAATACAGAACATACAAACATTTTAAAAGTGAAGCTATGACATGTGATGCACAATAACGTGTAGGTTTGTCTCCTGCTGTTTTCATGAATAAAACATTAAAATAAAAAAAATCAACATCTGAAGAATGCTAAAATGTTTAGTATCCATGGTGATCAGTCAAAGGGTGTTAAAGGTCATCACAGTATCAGAAAGTCCTTCCGTCTTCATGTCTTTTTTCCCCAATACACACTAAACAGAGGAATTCTTCACACCAGAAACATTCTTTACCCCCACCCCCTCTTCTGGCACCCCCTTCAAGATTCAGATTGATTTATTCTGAGATAATGTTCACACTCAAAAATGTGCTGCGATGTAATAAATCAGCCTTGCCACGCCGTGACGGGGGTTAATGGGCTGGAAATTTGATTTCCTGCCACTTCAGCTGTTCTCAAATTGAGGGGAGTGAGATTAATGCTGAATTACAACCACTGACGGTCAAAAGCACACGTACAGGCCAATCGGAGGCCCTCAACCCTCATCTCCCGCTTCACAGAGCTCGCTCACATCATATTGTCCATACAATAAAATCCCCACGAACACGGACTTTAAAAGTGTGGATATATTGTATTAACTGAGTTCCTTAACTTCCTCCATTTGTTCCCTGTTCAAATCACATCCAAACAAACAAATCCAAACAATTCAAATAAATAAATAAGTAAAGACGAGACTTGAAGGGAATATCCCATTTTGGAAAAACTGTTCACGCTACTCTATGATAAAGCAAATCATATCAAATCATATCTCAGGTCATGATGGGTAATGTATTGTACTGTTTCCAACACATTTTATATTTAAACAAACATCAACTGTAATTATTTTCAGTTATAAAATAATTATAAAACATCTTCAAAGCAGACATCATAAAGTTCACTTTTCCTTGTATTTTTATGTTAGTTATTAATACCTTATTAGTGCCACCATGGGGAAATTTTGTTCTCTGCATTTAACCCATCCTCTGGGGGACCAGTTGGCAGCCATTGTTCAGTGCCTGGGGAGCTAGCACAGTGTGGTTTGCTCAGGGACACACCTGGTGACTGGAGTGGCATTCAAACCACGAGATTGCCACAGCCCAGTCTGATGCTCTGCCCATTGAGCCACCAGGCCATTTTTTATAACAATAAATGGTAACACACAAACCTTCACATGAAAGATGTTTAGACATAAATGTATATGTAGCCTGACGGCATATTTTGTATCAAATGAACCATAGAAATGTGTCCCACTTTTTATTTTATTTGACAAACTGGAAAATTCTATACAATAATCTTGAGCAAACACACAAATGGTGACATCTTAATGCTTTGCACAACTCAAAGTAATTGAACCAGAAAACAAGCGGTGAGTTTATGCATTCACTTTGACTTGACCTAGCAATCTGTAACTACTGGATTCATTCTTTCAGGAGAACAATTTTGATCATAGCTGCATGAAAATGTTTTATCTCAAAGTATTATCAAGCACTGCTCAGAAATCAGCAATCATGTTTGCCAAAGACAGTTTGTCAGCCTGAGGGGTTTCGTATTGACTGATCTAATTTTACACTCGTCTATCAGTGCTGCTCTGCAGTTATATTTCATCTTATTCCTTTCAGTGAGAGCTTCATCACTCCACAACAGGCTACAGAACTTGAGTCTCTGCTGAAGCCGGAGTAGTCGGCCTACTTTAAACTTGCTCCTCGCTCTGCTGAAATTCAGTCAGCATTCCTTGCAATGCATGCAGGAAATTTTCTCTTATTATCCTCAACGCAGCTGTTGTGCATGGTGGCAAACTCTCCGTCCAGTCAATTAACCTTCTGGCACAGATCAATGGAAATGCTGCCGACGTTGCTTTAAAATGCCTTTGTGGGAGCTAAGAGGTTAAATGGTTTGGTTTCCCTCTGCTTACAAACTAGGCAGCTATTAACTAAACTGCTGATTCCTCTTTTCTATTGAGTATGCATCTTAGAGGAGCTCGTCTCTGGGACAGAGACATAATTACAGAGTGTTCTCTGCACAAAGAGATTCCAGACAGCTGTTCAGCTCACCTCCGCAATACAGCACTGGGCCTTTACCAGAGTGTGGGCAAGGGCCGTCAAACATTTCACAATATAATAACACACTGACATTCCCAAGTATTCACAATACATACACTCTCACGCGCGCGCACACACATGCGCACACACACTCGCGCGCGCACACATGCACATGTACACCCATGCAAAGCCAGGCGCTTACATTTCCAGCAATTTACCGCAATGCAATCTGACTTTCAGACACCTAAATTACTCAAGGACATGTAAACTCTGCTGTATTAAGCAGTGGGCAAAACGCTCAGCATTTCACTTGAGTTCACAGAGGGAGAGAGTTACACCTGTTCCTGACACATGTGGTGATGCAACAGAACATCTGAGAACAGCCTAATCACTGGTGCATCAATCATCCACTTTGCGAGTTCAAAAGACTCTTCACAGACAGGCAGACAAAAGCAGTAATTCCTTTGTTAATGCCCACTCACTAAAGCACTCTAGGAAATCAAAACCTACTTCATTAATTAATTCTTTCCTTTATGACTGACACATAGAGGAATGGACAGACTCACAGTAATCCATCAAAATGTTCTCCTCTCTTTCTGTGGTTATTATGTCCAAAATTCGGTCTTCCTTTTGCAGGTTGTTGATTAACAACTTCACCCCTGATAAAGAAACAGTGATCGCCCATATTTTACACCTTATCTTTATAAATAAGGGGAGGGGTGGTTGTAAGGAGTCAGGGGGCTCAAACTCAAAATAAATAAGTGGTTCAGCTTATAGAACAATATGCGTGCTGCCTGCTGGCACAGACTCTAATTGGTTTTCACCGCTTCACATCAGATTAAGAGAGGACCATTTTTCATAGAGTGCTGTCCAGCTTTCACTATACTGAGTTATTGCGACAGGGAGTTAGCGGTCCCTGGGGGTGTCAGATCACATATAGACATGGAGTTGTTTTTTAGTGTAGTCTGAAAGCCAGAAACCTGTGTGCCTCACACAGAAACTACCATATCAACCATGCAGATGCAGGTTGTTGTCTTGTAGACCAGAAACAAAAGCAATCTGGAATTGCGCTACAAATGGCACCAGTATGTTCAAACATGAGGGCTCTTTTAGCCTTCCAAAAATGTAGGCATCCATCTTCTCGGCACCCTGCGGATGGCGTAACAGAAGGCCAAAGACAGGATGCATGCTGGGACTCAAAGCCAGTAAAGTTAGGCCACCGCTTTCCCAAAATTTCCCTGATTCAGAACTCCACCAAACACACAGAAGCACAACTGTTATTATCCTTTCATAAGGCTTACATAAACTGATTTTTAATAAAGTCCCTCAACACCCATACACCCATATAACATCTTAATAAAAAAAAAAAATTGTGGAATGAAAATTCCACCAGGGAAAACAAGCGCCAAGTCCAGGATTGTACAGAACAGCTTTTTTTTTCCCCTGGCCACATGTCAGGAGCTATAGGACACATTTTTTCAATGTTTAAAATTCCCAAGTATGATTATGAGGGGGTTACTGGCAAAAACACTTTCTAACAAGAAGCTGAGAAGCATAAACGGGGTCATGTTGTCCTCTTTAGCGTTCTCTGCAAAACACAGCACGCTGCCGGGAATTACGAAAGAGGATGTAGTTCTTTGCACATCATGGCAGTAGCAGTCTTGAAATGGGATGACTGGGTCAGAAAAAATACGGCTTTTAAAGGGGATGTAGAGAAAGCATTCTGGGATAGGTCTGAAATCACAGTCTTGAGGAACGCAAGGCAAAAGCAGCTGTCTCAGGCTACTGCGGCACAGCACACTGTCAATACATGCCGCCGGTCTGTTAACGATCCGTTCCCGTTCACTTTCCCTATTGATCCCAGCTGGTGCTCACAGACACAAGCCCACAGGCCCATCAATGCTATTACATGCCCAACAGTCCAAGATAACTGACAATATTGTCCCATTGATTCAAACACCAGTCTACATAATTGCCACCATATTGTAAAAGCTGAAAAATAAAACACTTTACTTGGCTCATGAGCGATTGGCAAAGATTTGTTCGATGTTCAGTCAGACAAAAACACCAGCGCTTAAATGAGCAGGCTTTGCAACTTAATTTCATGCTGAAAGCATTGCTACATTTTTAAGGGATACTAAAGCGATGCAAGCCACTTAAATTCCCATGATCGGTTGCGCGTCTCCACAACCGGTCTGTTAAACGGCTAAGGGAAACAAGGCGTTACTGGCGGGGTCCTTTGTCAAGGTTTTCCACTTAGAATGCATGGGCAGCATGAAGCAGCTGGAGATGCACCTGCTGTAATTGGAACTGACAGAAGAGCAGGCCATAGAAACGATGAATGGGCAGTACACACTTCAACTCCAACAACCGAGATTAGTATCACATTATTACATTGATCTTCTGAGGCCAGCCCTGCTGCGCTTTGATTATTGTGCTGGCCTTGTAAGTTAGAACCTCCAGTTGATCAACACATTTATGCCCAAACCCTCCCCGAATGGACCGCGGACCCTACAGTGCCCACAAAACCTTCAGGTGCGTGAACCAATTGTGTGTGGTTACGCACATCGACCTAAATGCACGACTGAAAATACACACGCTTGTGGGTTTGTTTCCACAATGACAGTGCTGGGAATGAACTCTTGCAAAATGATAAAAACAAACAGTCGATTTCTAATATTTTTAAAGATGGTTTTGTCAAAGCATTGCATAAATGAAAACAGGAAGTAAGCCTGGAACACTGCGTTGTGCTGTAAAACACTGTCACTCATACCCTTGTCACTCAATCGCCCCAAAATATATTCAAACGTCACTCAGTTTTTAAATTGACTTACAAAAACAACATCGTTCAGTTTAATCATGAGCCATTATGTGTCTAAAATGGTACCTTTTTAACAGCTTCTTAAATGTAGGTTTTCTACCGAAAGCTACAAATGTGATTCATTTTTGCAAAAAAGAACACTGAAATGACTCTCTGAAGGACCTCATGTACTAATCTGTGGACAAACAGAACCATATGTACAAGCCTCCAAGAGCTACAAAGCCAGATCACACTGTCCAGGAGATCTCAGTGCCTATCTCCTCAAAGGGAGGGGGGGTGGAGTGGAAAATGAGAAAGAGAATGGAACTAGAGCTGTGGGTGAGAACTGAACATGGCTATAAAATGGCTTCCATGCTGCAGGGTAGATGGTCTGAAATGCATTGAGACCGTACCATGATAAGATAGATGTGCACCTTTGGAGAGAGTCTGACCACTGTTAATCAGAACAGGCTGACCATCTTACTAAGACGTATATCAGCGTGCACACACACAAACACACACAAACACAGCCCCCCCTCCCCCCCACACAAACACACACACACACACACACACACACACACACACACACAAACACATGCACCAGCACATGCACCTGCACACATACTAGCAGTAGGGGAAAAAAAGCAGGAAATGTAAAAATATGAATGCCTAAAGAACAGGGTTGCAGTTGTAATTTTTAAAATATTAATATTTTAAATTAGCATTTAGTGTAGTAGAGGTCCACATAGAATACATTACTTCAGTTCTCTTTGATGCATGCTGAAGACCTACATGATTTATGCAGCACTTAGTGTGAGGCGGCCCACAGAGCACGGCAAATGATTTTTTTTCCTGGCTGCGCTAAAGTAATGTCCAGTCACGGCCCCTAGCACACGGTTCTCTGACCCGGTGCTGATCTCTCGCCAGAGAAGGATGTGCCCAGGGAAGCTGATGAACTGAGGCTGGAAGCCGCAGTTCCTCGTCACAGTTACAGCCCTGTGTGGAGAAGGCTCCGGCTCCAAGACGGAACCCTTTAAAAACACAACTTCACATTCAAAACAGCAACTCGCCAACTAAACAACTCGCCTAAAATGTTGTGCACCCAGACAGAATGTTTCTGACCAGTCAGGTATGCAAAACATTCTCCTTTCCTTTGTAAGAATAGAGCTCAGATCAGAGTACAATCAATAGATGTCATCTCCCAGGTGTTTGTTGCCTGGTGTGTTCTAAGACCAATTGTCTGTTCAACAAGAGTACATACAAATTAGGGTTTAGACTGACAGTCCACAGATAATAGAATAGAAAAGAATCTTCTGACTATGCAGTGTGTGGCAGATATACTTTCTGAGGCCTTTTCTCCTTAGGCTTTTATGGGGTTTTTTTATTCCCCAGTTTCCTCTGCACTTTGCCAGCGTTATGAAAGAGGAAACAAACTGAAAACTTTTCATAAACTGTAAAGAAATCTAAACGGGTGACACTTACTCTGCTGCGCCCTTCTGCTTGTGCAGCGTCTGCCTTCCTTCAGGTTTGCTCTGAAATATGAATCTGTTCACAGCAGTATTTTCTGGAGCTGTGTAATAGAGGGATTTTATGGGGAAAGTTATGTGCTTTTGGCTGCGGCCATGATACACCTCATGTTTCAGGGAACGAAGCAAAAGTGCACCGTGCTCTGGAAAGGAGTTTATTTACATACGACTTTAAATGTGCTGGTTTATTTCCACTTCCAGCCAGAATCCTAAACACACACCCTATTTATGTCTGGGGGAAAAAGCACATAGTGTGCGTATCCTGCTCAGATGTTTTCAACATGTAGGGAGTTTAGAGAAAAGACCGCTGAGCATTCTTATGATGACAGCGTGGACTAATGTGCTGTCTGCCTTAATGCCCCCAAATATTCCTTGTTTAGAGTGCCTGGAGCCGACATACTCCCGTGGCACTAAAACCCTTCAGGTTCAGGGTTTGAGTGGATGCTGAGATTATGCCTGACATAAGAGTCCTTGAGGAAGGTGCTAAGTAAAAGGACAACCAACAGGAAGAGCAAGTGCGGGACTGCAGCCAGGGTAAGGCTCGTGTTTAGGTAAAGCCTGCTGTGCCACACTGAGAGCCTCGGAGCTGGTCTGGTCACATGAGAATAGTGAGCTACGTCTGTACCATGGGCTCCAGTGTCTCTGCCACTCTCTTCAACACCATTTAATTCCCAGTTATATTAAACATAAATAATGCCAGGTACATCCGAGTCAAACCATGATACTAAAAGCCCCAGGTTGATAATAAACCTTCCTGTTCCAGTTTCAAAGTGAAGGGAGAAATTTTCAGCTGCTCCAACTCTGTAACATTAAAGCTGTTTCTCAAAAAAAAAAAAAAAAACAGAAAAACTGATTCACCAGTATACCTTTTAATCCCTTCCTCTCATTATACCGCTGAGTTTTGGGACAGTCACTCTAAATAACTGGGATTAAAAAGCATTTCATTTCTCCTACAGAAACATATGCCAGATACTGTATTCATTGTAAGTTATGGTGTAGCGTCTGGTGTTACATGATAAACTCTTCACACTGTGTCAAACAACAGCCTGAGCTTCCATGTAGGTCTTATGACCCTGATACAACTCTAACAATGGCAGCGGGCTTACTGATGTCAGCTTTACAGTGTCACCAAACGCAAAAACCTTAAATTAAATGTCAGTAACTGGATGTGCCTAACTTTAGAAAAAAAAAAAAATGGATATGCGAAAAATTCATTTGAAATTTCAAAGAGGGGAAAGTGTTCATCTGGACAGTATTTTTTGCAGCAGACAGAATTAGCATGACAAGCAGACATTAAATTCCCCCTTCCATGTTTTGGCTTTTTAGCCCCGCTCTTTGTACGTGGGTCATTGTGGTCTGTCTTTTGAGGCCTGTCAGTGTGTCACATCGGGGGAACAATAACATGCCCTACTTCCTCCAGAGCAGGGAGACGCACGCTGAAAGAACCAGGGAGGCTCATCTCAGGAAAAGTACTGGGGAGGGGGTTGGTGATGATTGACAGGTTTGACATTTGTCCTACAAAACTCATGAGGGGACCGCCACCTCCCTGCCTCACAGGAGGAGATTTTGGTCTGCACCCGGAGCTGTTCTTCTAACTCTGCTCTTCTGAACTCAGGCTGTGAAGCAGTCAATACATTCGGACCCCCCCCCCCATCTGATCCTATGCAAACTCAGATTATTCCATCCTGGATTCACTTGCTCAGCTTGCACAGGGGAGGGACAGTCGTCTAATCTTCTGCGTGTGTAACACAGAACACAGGCCCAGGTCACTGTGCACACAAGGCCACTGACTCCTAATTGTCATACTAACACATAGCGCTTCAGTGAGACTCTTTCCTCAGCAATTTCCTTGAAGTATGAAGGTAGGGTAGTCAGGAGCCGTCAAATATTCCACCAAAATGCTAAGTCCACATATGTCTAAAGAAATAAAAACCTAGCTGAAATAATGCAAATGCTTATTGATTGCACCGATGAAATTAAAAAAAAAGTTTGATGGAAGAATCATTGCTGGCAGATCCTTTTATGTCCAGTGGTTGTCACAGCAGCCATCCTGGTGTATGCCATTGTGTGACTGCATGTACACAATTGTGTTTGATATCCATTTGCATGCATGCATGCTTACTTGCAGCTATGCAGTTTTCAAATTGCATGTATAGAGGTGTGTTCAACAGGAAGTGTATGACAGACGCTCAGTGAGTGTGGTGTCTCCTAAGCTTTTTGTTTGTTAAAAGGCCGTTTAGGTCTTTAAGGCAGTTAATGGTGTTAAATGGAGCATGGGGCAGCACTTGGGGCTGGGGAGGGAACAAGAGTGGGGGTAAGGGGGGATGAGGAGGGAGAGAGGGAGGGGAGAATGGGGGGGAAGTAGAAGGCAGCGATGGAGAGGGTGGATGAAGGTGATGTGAGGTGTGCCAAGCAGGGCAGGGATTAGTGGGGGGGGAGTGTGAGCTGCCCGGCGCGCCGCGCCCGCGGCGCCGCCCCCGCGGACACGAGGGGGGGGGGGGGGGGGGGGGGGGGGGGGGGGGGGGTGG